>PVKP010012382.1:0-26931 GCA_004027715.1 Plecturocebus donacophilus | reverse complement strand
GTATATATGTATGTGTGTTTGTTTTAACTTGGGATTGTTCAGGGAAAACCTGTTTGCCATACCTTTACATAGATTCCTTTTCTCCTTTTTGGCCCTTACTATAGAGGTAAGGTTTGGTCTGAGAATAGAGCATTTTTCCATTAAAATAAGAGAGGATAGAATGTTAACAACTTGACATACAACTATATATCTAAGCTGTATAGCAGTTGGTATAGTGGCCTGATCGGGTAATTGGCTAAGTCAGATTCTGAGATTACAGTCTCTTCCATTGGTTCTCTTATTCCTACCCCACATTGGGTGGGGAATGCTGGAATTTACCACTTTAGGGAGTTGTGCTGGCTACTCATTTGCTCTTCCAAATCCATTCTCCACACTTCTCAGCGCTGTTCTCTACCCCTGGAGAATGACTGCATCTTCCGGGTGTCCTCACCCTTCAGCTTCTGATTGGGGGTCCATCAGCAGGAGATACCAGGAAGAAATCTGAGAATAGGAAGAGAGATCGGAACACCTGCACCTCTCACTCTCTCCCTCTTTTGCTGCAGTTCTAAGATGCCGCAGCTCTCCACCTAAGACCACAGCTCTCTCCCAGCAGCTTCACTCAGACAACCCCTGCTGCGTAATTCCAGCTCTCGTCAGCTCTGGAAACATTTTTCCTTCCCCTTACAGCCTACAGGTGGTAATGACTTCCCAGTAGACACTGAGTTCTTCATCATTTTTTATTGTGTCTTTGTATTGGCCTCCCTGCTACACCCTTTATAAATAGTCCCTTCATTAAACTCTTTTTTGTTAAACTCTTTGAGTATGCCATCTTTTCATTGCCAAGATCCCAACTATATGAGTACATATATAGCTATATGCCTATGGTTCTGCATTTCAGTGAATATAATTACTATTATTATTCTAGGTTTTTCTCTTAACTTTTTCTATTTATGTAGTTATCTACAACTTAAATTACTTAGCATGTAGGAGGGGCAGTGGGAGGCCAGAAGCTAGCTTGTTGGCACTGCCAGAAACAGCTGAAACCAGTTCTAAGCAGATTGGCAAGTCGCCCATGAGTTGGGTTTAAAACATATGAAAATAAATGTGGAACAAGTACACTATGTTTTAATTAACTTCCAGGTGAAATGTGATTACATTATGATAAATATAATTCTAAGTGTGTATCTTATTTTTCCCAACCATATTGAGACACCCCCCCACCCGCCGCCGGCCCAATTTTTTTTTTTGAGAGCTCTATCACTGAGGCTGGAATGTGGTGGTGCAATCCAGGCTCACTGCAGCCTTGAACTCCTGAACTCAAGTGATCCTCCCACCTCCTAAGTAGCTGGGACTACAGGTGCATGCCACTATGCTTGGCTAACTTTTTAATTTTTTTTAGAGACAGGGTCTCACTATATCACCCAGGGTGGTCCAGAACTCCAAGTCTCAACAAATCATCTTGCCTTGGCCTCCCAAACTGTTGGGATTCCAGGTGTGAGCCACCATACCTGGCCTGAGAACACTTTGAAACCAGGAATATATGCTACTCTTTTGTTTTTTTAATAAAACTCAAGCCAGGCATGGTGGCTCATGCCTATAATCCTAGCACTTTGGGAGGCCGAGGTAAGCTGGTTGCTTGAGTCCAGGAGTTCAAGACCAGCTTGGGCAACATGGTGAAACTTCATCTCTACAAAGAAATACAAAAATTAGCTGGGTATGGTGGCAGGCACCTATGGTCCTACCTACTCAGGAGGCTAAGGTGGAAGGGTCACCTGAGCCCAGGAAGTCAAGGCTGTGATAAGCTGTGATTGTGCCACTGCACTCCATCCTGGGTGACAAAGTGAGACCCTGTCTCAAAAGCTAAAAATAAAAAAAAAAATTAAAAATAATAAACAATAAGTAAATAAATAGAACTCAGCATACAAAAAATACTTGATAAATGTTTATGGGTCAGATGGATTCAAAATGGATGAAAAGGACAGTTAATTAAATGTATTTATTGAATAGCAACAAGTTGCTAATAATGAAACCTGGAATACATGCCGTAAAATAAGGTAAATTCCTCCTTCAGATTTAATCAGAAGAAAAGTAAATGTAATAAATTAAACCAGATGAGAAGAAGAGAGGATTAAAAGAAAGACAAGATTAATTTATTTGAACCTGCCAGAACAGGGCAAGGGAAGGAGAGAATATAGAATATCAGGTTGGGTTTGTGTATGGGGCTGGAGTATTATGTCAGGAAATTCAGTGGAAAACATTGAATTTTGAAATCCCAAAAGGAAATAAGAAATTTAAAAAAAAATAATGATAGGCAATTACTTTCTTTTGAATCTTTAAGCATTTGATATTAAATACTGAATGCAGACTAAAAAGTCATAGAAACTTAATTTAAGGGGATGTTGTAAAGATATAACAAATGAGTTAATGATATATATAAGCGCTCTGGATTCTTTTTAGTAACACCATTAGTACAAATGCAAGGCATTATTTTACATTGAATTTAGACATTGTATATATGATATATACTTTAATGGTTACTATCTGAAAACACACTTAAGCTTAGGAGAGTTGAAGAGGTTGAGGAGAAGTCAAGATTTCAGTCTATTATTACTCCTTTTTCAGTCTCTTTATCCCTGACCATATTAACTACTATAAAATTGTAAAGATGATTGTCATAGTATTTATTATATGTTTGAAATCATTGACTGGATACTTTCATATGGAAAATACAGCACTGTACAATTATTACCTTCCTTTCATTATAGAAAAGGTTTGAATAATCAAGCAGATTTTGTATATTTCTCATGAGATATTTTAGCTTCAGCTAACTGCTGAAAAGTCAGGTCTGCATAAAGTTAGCATGTCCTGGCCAGGTGTGGTGGCTCACGCCTGTGATCTCAGCACTTTGGGAGGCCAAGGCAGGTGGATCACAAAGTCAGGAGATCAAGATCATCCTGGCCAACATGGTGAAACCCTGTCCCTACTGAAACACAAAAAATTAGCTGGGCATGGTGGTGTGTGCCTGTAGTCCCAGCTACTCAGGAGGCTAAGGCAGAGGAATCGCTTGAACCCAAGAGGCGGAGATTGCAATGAGCTGAGATCACGCCACTGCTCTCCAGCCTGGCGACAGAGTGAGACTCCGTCTCAAAAAAAAAAAAGAAGCCTGTCTGCCAGCAATATCACTCTTCTTTACAGTTTTAATTAGAAAAAAGTCTGTTCTAATCTGCAATTCAAGTTCTTTTAAGAAGGGCAAGTTGGAGCAAGGTGATTTAATCATATGTAGTGCCCCAATAAACTGCGTAGAGGAGGATGTATGTGTACTTCTCATTGGAATAGAGCCAGGGGAAACCATTGGGGAGGCAGTCAATGAAGCAATGTGTGGTCTAGAAGTCTAGCAGGCTGTCCAGATGTATCCTACAGGAAGGCACTTTCCTGGTGTGAGCACCAGTCTGTTAAGTCTGGCTTTAGTTTGGTATGCTTGACATTCAGTTTTGCTAAAACACTAAGGTGACTGGCCTTCTAGTGACTGACTTATGAGCACTATAGTCACAGAACACTCTCAAAACCAGAATATAACTATGAAGCTGGTTAGTAGATTCCCAGATTCCTTTCCTCTAGGCTAGTCTAGGCACGTGACTGACAAACAAGGAGATTGGGAATGAGATGGTGAGGCCTCCTCTTTCTATTGAGGCACTGAGAGGAAACCTCAGTCTTCCTGGAGAAGCTTTTCAAACTCCTGAAGCCACCTCTGTCCTCCCTTCCCTTCTTCCTCTTATCCTACCCCAGAGAGTGTTATAATTTTGATAGCCGCTTCCAAAAAGATGGCATCATCCCTGATGAACATTATAGCTAATATTTCTTCAGATAGTATATAATTTGCCTCAACTACATAGCAAAAAAATGTTGAGGATTATCGCCTTAGCCTAAAAATTTCCAAATTTGTCTCAACATAAAAATCATCTCAGGCACTTACTTGAAATAAAGTCTGGAATCCCCCCTGAGGGTTCATTAAATCATGGGTGAACCCCACATGGTGATGGGCCTTAGGAAACATGTAAGTTCAGGCAATGCTATCTAGACTAATCCCCTGGGAATGAAATCATTGTCAACGTACAGAACTCCTTTTCTTTGCTGCTGCTGGATTTTCCAAGGCATGTGTTCCCACTACTCTCCACAAGACTCCCTGCCTATATCTGCCATGTCCTATGTGGCCCCAACACTTACCCCTTGATGACGGAAGTGAAGGTCATATAGTAAAAACAAAGCAATGTTAGCAAGTCAAGCACACACAAAGAATTCAGTGGTTAGACCAGCCTTACTTCTGGTTTCAACCAGAATTAAGGTTTCAACCATCACTCAGCATTATGTTTCAACCAGATTCCCTGAGTGATGGATATTTACACTCTTCTTTCTTACCCTATCGGTTTATCTCTAACCACCCCTGCTCCATACACAGCTGTATATTATCCCAGCAGACCCCCTGGCTTCCTCTCTTGATCAGCAGAGTGGCCCCCCAAAACTCTACCTCTTCTGGAATCTCTGTCTTCCCCAAGAGCTGCTCAGTACTTTTTAACTGTTTTTCTCTTACCTATTTCCATAATATTCATCATGATTTGTCATTCATTATCACATATATCTAAGTGCAGGTTAGTGGTCTTTGGGTCCTGTTAGAGGAAAAGGTGAAAGGCAAGAATCCTCACAGCAGTGTCAACCTATAAGGAAGAAGTTGAGGCAAAATTAATATAAGTGGAGAGTTTATTTGGGCCAAGCTTAAGGATTGCAGCTCAGGAGCACAGATGCAAGTTGCCCTGAATATACATTCCAATTAGCAGCAGTTACAAGTGGATTTTTAAAGGCAAAAAAGGGAGATGGAGAGTGGACCGATCCAGAATTATTTGTCAGAAATTCTCATTGGCTTACAGAAATAACAGTGATTAGTGATAGGCTAAATATTGTTAAGCTATAGGGTGTGAGTTACAGTGTCCAGTGTGGCATTATTAGGCTAATTTATAGCTACTTGTAGCAATAAGAAGTAGTTTCAAGGCATGAATACATAGCTCAAAGCAGGGAGTGGGACATCACTGTGGTCTCGCTTTAAGGTCTCTATGCACCTGATAATTAAAAGACTTGCATCCTCAGATAAAAGTTCTTTTCTTACTATAGAATCTAAAAAAAAAAAAGACAAACTGGCTGGGTGCAGTGGCTTATACCTGTAATCCCAGCACCTTGGGAGGCCCAGGCAGGTAAATCACTTCAGGTTAGGAGTTTGAGACCAGCCTAGCCAACATGGTGAAACACTGTCTCTGCTCATATACAAAGTTAGCAGGGCATGGTGGCGTGCCTATGATCGCAGCTACTCAGGAGGCTGAGATAAAAGAATCATTTGAACCTGGGAGGCAGGGGTTGCAGTAAGCAGATATCGTGCCACTGCACTCCAGCCTGGGCATCAGAGTCAGACTCTGTCGCAAATAAATAAATAAATAAGTCAAACTCGTAGAAACAGAGTAGAATGGTGGTTGCTGGGGACTGGAGGAGGAGGAAATGGGGAGATGTTGACCGAGGTGTACAAGCTTTTAGTTGTAAGATGAGCAAGTTCTGGGATCTAATGTGCAACATGAGTGGTGTCAGATGTGTTGTGATTATCATTACACAATGTATACATACATCAAATCACATTGTACACTTTGAATATATACAATCTTGTCAATTCAATATTTAAAAATAAATTGTCAGTCTCACCACCTGACCTCTTATGTTTCCAAATTCTTCCATCTGTTACCTCAGGTCCATATGTTCTGCACTATCTTTGGAATCTCTAGGCCATTGATCCTTTCACTTTTCCCTTATTCGTTAGCCTCATTCTCTGTTTGCTTATCTCCCTGACCATCTTTTATTTCCTAGTCCCTTGTTTCATTGATGCCATCCCAGACTTTTGCTTTTTTGGTCTATCTGTCCCATCCACCACCCCCATTCTCTGTGCTCATGCCCAGGTGGCTGAGTGCTACTAGAGAAAGCCACTCTTGGTTAATACCAAGATTACACTTGATCATACAAGATTATAATAATCCACAGTACTGACTTTGATTCAGCCCTTGGTATCATCTGTCAGTTTTACAAAGTTCTTGTTCTTACTTTCCAGAATGGTTATTCCAACTGTTTCCATTGTTTCTAAAACTTTCCAACTGTTCTACTTCCTTATTCTCAGTTGATGATGTCACCTTGTGGTCAGCAGAATGGGCCCACAAAGTTGACCACACCCTAATCTGTGGAACCTGTGAATGTATTATATCACATTGCAAAAGGGACTTTGAAGATGTGATTGGATTATAGACTTTAAAATAGTGAGAGTATCCTGGATTATCTATGTAGGCCCAATTTAATCACATGAGCCCTTAAAACTAGAGAAGTTTCTGCAGCTCAGGCAGGAAGATGAGGCTGAAGGAGAAGGCAGAAACATTCCATGTGTGAGAGCATTCCACACACTGTCACTGATCTGGAACAGATGCCTCTAGGAGCTAAGAGTGTCCCCAGTTGAGAGCCAGCAACATATTAGAAATCTTCATCCTGCAACTGGAAGCAACTAGATTCTGCTAAGAACTTGAATGAGTTTGGAAGCTTGCCAGGGTCTCCTAATGAGAGCCCAACTGGCCAACACCTTGATGTCAGCCTCATGAAACTCAGAAATGAGAAATGAGCAGAGAACTTCTGACTTACAGAACTGTGAGATAATATATTGGTGTTGCTTTAGGCTGGTAAATTTCTAATTCATTTGGTGTAGCAGCAATTGAAAACTGATACATATTTTCTAACAGAAAAAAACTGAAGCATCAAAAGGAACTTTTTCCTTTTATTTTTTTGAGACAGAGTCTGGCTCTGTCACCCAGTCTGGAGTGCAGTGGCACAATCTCAGCTCACTGCAACCTCCATCTCCCCGACTCTAGCCATCCTCCCACCTCAGCCTCCCCAGTAGCTGGGACTATAGGCATTCATTACCATGCCTGGCTCATTTTTGTGTTTTTTGTAGAGATGGGCTTTCACTATTGTTGCCCAGGCTGGTCTCGAATTCCTGGTCTCAAGCGATCCACTCATCTCGGCCTCCCAAAGTGCTGGGATAACAGGTGTGACCCATCATGCCCCACCTGAAAAGAACTTTTTCAACTTTTTATAAGCAGCCTATGAACACAGCGCACCACTCTTATGCTTTCTTTTCCCTTTCTCCCCCTTGTTGTTTTGGAGGAGTTGTTCTGTCTCATCTCTCAGCTATTTCTTCCATCTGTGTTCAGATGCTATTTCCTCCTGGCTTCTCATGAACCTCAACTCCTCACTCTCCTCCCCATTACCTCTTTCATTAATTCCTTTACAGATTCTTTCCCATCAGTGATCCATCAATTTTAGAACATTTTCATTAGTCTAGATAGAAACCCCTGTACACATTAGTAGTCACTCTTCATTTCCCACCAACCCAAATTATATTTTACAAACTTATTCTGGGAATGCTTTAGCACCTCTTTTATTTATTTATTTATTTCCTTACTTATTTCTGTTTATTTATGAGACAGGGTCTTGCACTGTTTTCCAAGCTGGAGTGCAGTGGCCCTATTACAGCTCACTGTAGCCTCAATCTTCTGGGCTCAAGTGATCTTCCCACCTCAGCCTCCTAAGTAGCTAAGACTACAGGTGTGTCACTACACCTGGCTATTATTTTTTTTAATTGTAGAGACAGGGTTTCACCTTGTTGCCCAGGCTGGTCTCGAGCTGCTAGGTTCAAGCAATTCTCCTACCTTAACCTCTCAAAGTGCTGGGATTACAGGCGTGAGCCACTATGCCAGGTGTGCACCCTTTACTGACCAGCTCTCCAGGAAGCCAGCTCACAGGCCCTCTGCTGAATCAGCTCTTCCTCATCCCACTCAACCAGGATTCCACCCCTCTATAGCATAAGCAAACTCCCTCTGGTTAAAGTCAACAAAGACCTCAATGTCACCAAACCCAATGGACATTTTCTAGTCCTTATTTCACTTGCTCTCTCAGGAAAACTTGATATAAATGGTATCTCATCTTTCTCAAAAACAGGCTTTTCCTTGGCTTCCTTGTCACCACATTCTCCTGGTTTTCTTTGCTCTCTGGATGTGTATCTGCCGCCTCATCTGCTATGTTTTCCCACTTCACCTAAACTATAATGTTTGGTTTTCCCTTGGACCTCCTCTTACTCTCTAATCTTTCCAGACCTTCTTGGTTGATTTTCTGTGGCTTCCCTTATTATTACACGCTGGCTATTCTCAAATTTGTGTCTCCAGTCCATGCCTCTTTTCTGAGTTCCAGACCAGTATCATCAGCTGCTCACTTGTGGTCTCCATTTATACATCTACACCTTAAACGTATCGAGCTTAAAACTCATCATTGCCCCACAAAAGCTGCTGCTGTCTCAGCACTTTCTGTCTTGGTAAATGGTATCACCATCCACCAAAGAGCGCAAACAAAAAAAAAAAAGGTAGGCGTCATCTTAGGCTTCATCCTCATATCCCAACTGATTTACAAATCCTGCAATAAACATCCTGATGCAAAATTAAAAAAAGAAAAACCTTTCCATTCCTGAAACATTTGTTTAGAAGATAACATGGTGATTCTTTTCATTTTTTATTTTCTTTTGAGACAGTCTCACTCTGTTGCCTCGGTTGGAGTGCGGTGAAACAAAATCTCAGGTCACTACAAACTCTCCTTCCCAGGTAAAAGTGATTTTCATGCCTCAGGCTCCCAAGTAGCTGGAATTACAGGCATGTGCTACCATGCCTAGCTAATTTTTTGTATTTTTAGTATAGACGCTGTTTCACTATGTTGGCCAGGTTGGTCTTGAACTCCTGGCCTCAAATAATCTGCCTACCTTGGCCTCCCAAAGTGCTGAGATTACAGCCATGAGCCACTGTACCTAGACCATGGTGATTCTTAGAAAAACAGCCATTGGCACAAAGTGGGAATTCAATAAAAATTTGTTGGTTGAGTAAATGACTTAAGATATATTCAGAGTCGAGTTATATGAGGAGATAAGTACTACAGATATACATTTCCTAACTTAATCAGCATATTTTATCAAATCAAAGAAATATCTGTAAAATTTGATTTACACTGCCTTAGAGAAAACAACTGACAAGCACACACTTATCTATCTTCCATTTCTCTCTCGAAGCACTCAGTGTCATTATTTTTGAAAGGCGATGAATCGCAAATTTTGTCACCTTTCATACATGGTAAGCACAAAAGGTGCAGTTAAAAAACAAAACAAAAAAAATCATCTTTCTGTGAAAAGAATGTTACTACTTTTTAAAAGATAGAAATTAAGGTGAATAATTTGCTTTCTCATATGTTGGCAACGAATAGATTGAAAACTTCAGATCATTCCTTATCAATTATATTATTTATTTACCTGGGGATATTTAAGTGGTATAATAAAATTATTTATTTCAGAATATTTAAACTGAGGTACCATAGTAACCACTAATTCAAAACTACGCAACAGCCTTCCATACAGAGGCTTATGAGGGAGCTGTGGGATTTACACCAGGCAACTATGCAGACAGAACTACAGGCTTTGGAGCATTTTGACTTTATCCATGTACACAGGCCAAAAAGCCCACAATATCATTTGAGATCTGCAGAAAATTGTATTTAGACATATCCCATAATGTCCAAATATTTGAATCATGAAGTAGGGAGTAGGTGGGATATTCACCCAGACTTGCTTACAGATGGCTACATATTTGAATCTAGTCATTCAGTGTTACCAATGGATAGGACACTCACTCTTCAGAATTAGCTCTGTGATTGTCTATAAAAACTGCTGGTTTGAATTTTGACTGCATCCTAGCAAACCAATCCATTTGCTATTGCTTTCTGGGCAAAATGCCTAGGCTTTGTAAATTTGAAAATGAGCTCCTTACTGAAGAAGAAAAATATAAGCCCCAGGACAATAACTTTCGATTGGTGGTCTCCTCAGGGTTCCTACTTTTAAAAGTAGCTTTAAGAGTCTATTTTCCACAGCAATGATGTTGAGCCCTTGGATAATTTTAGGAGCATTTTCATTTGAGGGAAATTGCTGTATTGTGACAATATCTTTTTTTGTTGTTGTTATTTTTTATTTAAAAAAATTTAATTTTTATAGGCACATCGTAGGAAAATATATGGGATACAGACTATTTTGATATAGGCATATAATGTGCAATAATCACACCAGGGTAAATGGGGTATCCACCACCTCAAGTATTTATCCTTTGTGTTACAAACAATCCAATTATATTCTTAATTATTTTAAAATGTACAATTCTCATCTTCCTGTTTTGCTATCAACTACTAGATCTTATTCATTCTATCTAGCTATACATATTTTTACCCATTAACCAACCCCCCTACCCTTCCTAGTCTCTGGTAACCATCATTCTACTGTCTATCTCCATGAGTTTGTTTTAAATGTTAGCTTCCACAAAAAGGTGAGAACATGTGAAATTTGTGTTTCTGTGCCTGGCTTATTTCACTTAACATAATGACCTCCAGTTCCATCTATGTTGCTGCAAATGCCAGGATCTCATTCTTTTTTATGGCTGACCTAACAGTTTCTTTATCCATTTATCTGTTGATGGACACTTAGGTTGATTCCAAATCCTGGCTATTGTGAATAGCAGTGCAATAAACATAGGAGTGTAGGTATCTCTTTGATATACTGATTTCCTTTTTTGGGGGTATAAACCTAGCAGTGGGATTGCTGGGTCATATGGTATCTCTATTTTTAGTTTTATGAGGAACTTCTTCCATACTGTTCTCCATAGTTTTACTAATTTACATTCCCACAATGTACGAGGGTTCCTTTTTTCGACATCCTTGTTAGCATTTGTTATTGCCTGAGCACCTTTTAATATACCTGTTTGCTATTTGTAGGTCTTCTTTTGAGAAATGTCTATTCAGATCTTTTGCCCATTTATTATTCGGGTTATTAGATTTTTTCCCTATGGAGTTGTTGGAACTCCTCATATATTCTGGTTATTAATTCCTTGTTAGACGGATAGTTCCCATTTGGGGGCTGTCTCTTCACTTTGTTGATTGTTTCCTTTGCTGTGCGGAAGCTTTTTAGCTTGATATGATCCCATTTGTCCATTCTTTTCTTTAGTTGCCTGTGCTGTGACAACATCTTAAGGTTGTGAGTTTGGGGACTGCCTGCCTTCCATATTCTTTTCTGTTACCATTATCTTTAATAACCACAGACAAATGACGTTGACCCACATGATACTTGTACTAGAAACCCAGATTCCCCTCATTATTTTTGTTGATTATATGGAAGCACCCATAAACCAGTGCACATCCTAAACATAATTACTTTGTCCAGAAGTAGACATTAATGTAAAACATTTACGTCAATAACGATTTGGCCAGATTCCCTCGGACTGGTCATTCCTAGTTAGATTCCCTGAGGGTGCCATCATTTACTTTGAAAACTGCCCAGAGGTGTATGAATAGCAACTCCAGGACAATGTAGAACCCTGATCATTTTAAAGACAGCAATCCCCATTTAAAAACAGAACTACCGAGGCCTTCGATGAAACCACGCATGGCTGCTGTGCACCCCAAAAGTTGTGGAAAAGTGCGGTATTCAGTTAAGCAAATAACTTTCACTGTTTATTTTGGTGATGGTTCCTTATCCTTAAATGAGAAGCAGATCAATTAACAGGACAAATGACATTATGGTTAGGCACGAAAGGGACAGTACTGCCAGCCTCATTAGCTTGGAGCGCCCTTCCAGCTCACATCATGCGGACCGATGACTAACCTTGCCAGGCAACGCTGTGAGGTCTGGAAACCCACCTCTTTGACCTAGGCCCCGCCAACAGCCTCTGAATCAACGCTGGCCCTCCCCAGCCCACTCACACGCTGTCAGGAAGCGGTTTCCGAAACAGGCCGGGCGCGGGGGTGGGGGATCCCGTTCCAGCCCCACCCCTGAAAGTTGCTGGGAGTGGCACCCGAAGAACTTTCCCAGATTGATCTCTGTCACCGCTCGGGGAGGTCAGCTCCAGGCCCTCAGCCTTTCCGCCCGGAGCCAATCTGCCCTGCCTGCCAAGCCCCTCCTTCCCTGCACCTTAAACAGCTGCGAGGGGAGGGTCGGCTGCGATTTTCTTCTTAAGAAGTCGCGCAGGTTTTTCGAGCTCCACTCTGCGCCAGGAGAGCCACGGCAGCAGGAACGGGCACTGCCGCCACCGGGCCGACGGGTGAGTCACTGTTTGGAAATGGAGTAGGCGGGCGAGGGTGTGAGAGAATGAATGATGTCAGGAGCGCGCTGGTCGCAGGGCGCAGGGAGCGGGCCGCGCGCGACGGGCGGGGAGAGCGGGCGCCGGGCCGCGGTCAACACTGAGCGCCGCGCGCGGGCCGAGTGGGGCGGGGAGACCCCGCCCTCGGCGCGCACGGAGCCGCCCTCTGCCGCTCGGAGCCTGGCCGGTGCTGCAGCGCCGCCGAGTGCGGCCTCGGGGGCGGCGGCCGCGGGAGGGCTCGGGAGAGCGGCTCTCCCTGTCGGGGCTGCGGCGTGGGAGGGCGAGACCCCGTGCAAACTTTCTAGCGGCTTCGGCCCGGCGGTGGTGACGCCCGGAGCTGGCCGCGGCGGCTGCGGCAGCGGGCTTCGTCCCCTGGCAGATCCCGGGGCAAGTGCCTTTAGCTGGGAGTGTCTGGAGCCCCGGCCGCCAGCGGGTAGGGAGCGCGCGGAGGGGCAGGGAGGAGGATGGGCTGGGGAGCGGCGAGTCCTCCGAAGCGCGGGAGGGGGAAGGTGGATTGCGAAGCGGGGACGTGGCTCTAATCCGGCCCCCACTCTCCCCTCCCAGGGCATCCCTCCTGGATTTTGTCGGCTGGAGGAGGGATGTGCGCCTTAGTCTCCTAGCTCGAGCAGTCAGCTCATTCATTTGTAACCTCTGTCGGGCACCTGGGTCCTGGCGTTGAAAGGGCACAGGTTAAACCACAGATTGTCCAGAGCCACTCTGGAGGGGAGGGCTGAAGTTCAGGTGGTGGAGGAGGGACTGTGTGTGTGTTTATGTGCTTTGTTTTTCTTTTCTTTTTTTTTTTTCGAGAGGCACCTACTGATGATGTGTGAACAGTAACAGCTCAGCTCTGGGCAGCCCACACGAAAACCCTTCAACGTGTGGCATTCCAGAGCTGCTCCCCTTACAGAAGGGGAGACTCGATTTCCCAGCGAAAATAAGGGGCAGTGAACTACTGTCAACATCCATCCAGCGTATGGATAATCATTAATTATCCGCAGCTTGAAACCGAATCACAATATTATGTCCTGTAGTCTTGTTATTTATTAGTGTTGCCATTCCTCTATTTCAAGTCTTGTCTGCTCTATAAAATGACCTTAAAGTCCTTTTGACACGTGCGTTATGTTTTGAAAGCTGTTTAGTGTCACTGGATTTGGCGTGGATTTTGAATCTGTACCTAACTTCTCAAATCCTTGGTTTCATTCCCAGTTTCCTCTATTAACGGTGGGTGCTCAGACACATTAAACATTTTGAACCAGTAAAATGGGATTATAACTACTTCAGATAATAAGGTGGATTAAATAAGGATTGGTAATGAGGATAATGATAAGGATTAAAGCGCAAAAGACCTCTCATAATGTCTAGAACAAAGCAGACCCCAACAAATTGTAACTGTTTATATATAAATAATAGTATGTTCCAGCTGGCTTAGGTAACAACCAATTAATTTCCACAGAATGTCCTTCTTATAAGCCTAGGGGTCTGTTAGCATGTGAAGTTCTTTGGCAAGTTTCTTAAATAGGGAAGTGATGTTTCCAGCAAGTTAAACATTTGACTGTGGATACCTGAGAAGGCTATGGTTTCCATTCTGTGTCATGGGAACTGCCATTTACTGTTTAAACAATGTCAGAGCAATGGCTGAAAGTGACAACCTGGAATTTACAGGAAGAAAGGAGGTGTAGGAAGCTAACTTTACCTTTACTTTTTTTTTTCTTTAAAGAAGCAGTGCAAGAAGTGCAAAATTTTTCTCTTTAGGCCCTTTCGTTGATCATCTAATATTCTTCACAATAGTCTGCTTGAAGTGTGCTCTCTCTCTATATATATATATAACTTAATGTTTAATTTGGTTCCTTTGGTTTCATTTTTAAGTAAAGCTGCTTGACCTGTGAACCTAGAGGGAAGCACTTGGACACCTTGAGGTGGCTACACCCTGTTCTGAGTTTCTCCCCTCCCAGAATCTCGTGAAAACCCTAGGAAATGTTTGGAAGAAACTTTAGCACTTGTACCTGTGTTATGGAAGACATTTTCTCTTACCATAACTATAAGAGCAACTCTTAGGGTGAAAGATTTGGGAGCTGTCTTACCACAGTTAGAGTGTTGTGAGATCATGGACATGGGAATCCAGGAGGCCTGAGGCTCTCTGAGCTGTGTTCCTTTGAGCAAGTTTACTTAAAGTCTCTGGGATTTGTGTCGTACTTTAAACAAAATATAGGGGGAAAAAACAGAAATAATCTTAAAACTATTAAAATAGACAATGGAATACCAGTGAGAACTTTTTTTAAAGTGATATTTTGAGGTGAGATGTTTCTTTTTTAAAGGAATAATAATTACTGAGAGTTTTGGACAGTTTTAGACTAAACGATGACTTATCACCTTTAGCTCATTGTCACAATGGGGAAAGTGAAGCCTTTGTCTTGAACTACTAGTACCAGATATTTATTTGTATTTACTTGCTGAACCTTTAATATGCAACAACTACATAACAGCCACCATGCTAGGTGCTAGCAATACAAACAAAGGAGACAGTTGCTACCCCATGACTTACAGTCCAATAGAGACCTCAGGCTGTGATTATTAAGAGGGGAAAAAAGGAGTCAAAAAAGGAGAGTGCTGAGAACTTGGGAAGAGACAAGAAGTGATTAGACCACCATAGGTGGCCTCCCATTGATATTGAGAGATCTGGTGGCCTTCTGAATGGTCTTGAATAGAGGCTCCTAAATTCTTTATGAGGCTGAATAATAAAAGTATGCCTTGCTTTATCCAATAAAATATTATGGACAATTGTGCAGTTTAAATAATTTTGAATATTCAAAGCAAGCCTGTTCAAATGAAATCTGAAGGGTCAGCTCACCTCAACTAAGATAATTTGCTGTGTGGCCACGTGCAGTGGCTCACATCTGTAATCCTAGCACTTTGGGAGGCCAAGGCAGGAAGATCACTTGAGGTCAGACGTTGAAGACCAGCCTGGCCAACATGGAGAAACTCTGTCTCTATTAAAGATACAAAAATTAGCTGAGCATGATGGCGTGTGCTTGTAGTCCCAGCTACTCAGGAGGCTGAGGCAGGAGAATCCCTGGAACCCAGGAGGCTGAGATTACAGTGAAATTGTGCCACTACACTCCAGCCTGGGTGAAAGAGTGAGCACTACACTCCAGCCTGGGTGAAAGAGTGAGACTCTGTCTCAAAAAAAAAAAAAAAAAAAAGCTTTATTTGCTGTGAACAAAGCACTATGGTAGATTTTTAAGAGGATTATCAGTATATGAGTATTCCAATTTATTAGTTTTCCCCATGTTATAAGTAATGTGTTACTTATGGAAATTTAAAAGTATAGGTAAAACAAATCTGCCATAATCTTACCACCTAGAAAATTATTTAACATTTATATCTGCCCCCCGCTTTATTTTTTGCCCCTACACAACAGATAACATAAAAAGCTAACAAGTATTGATCTCACTATGTGCCAGGCAACCTGACAGTTGCTTTGTACGTCAAATCTCTTGTAATCCCCACTCCACAGTGAAGTAGGCACTCGTATTACCTTTTTTTTTTACTGAGGATAAAACTGTTTAGGGAAATTAAGTAACTTCCCTGAAGTTGGCAAAGCTAACACTTATCTCTACAAAAATGGGTTCATACTCTATATTCCAACTTAGTTTGTCTCTCCTCATCCAAATATGGACAGCTGTACGTCCTAACATAGGCTTATGCAGCATCATTTTTACCTTTCTGTTATGTGGCTGTGTCTCAACCAAACTCCTCTTGCTGAACACTTAGTTTGTTTCCAATGTTCACTGTATTAAGCAGGTCTGCCTTAAATCGTTCTAGCTGTATCTGTGTACACATTCACGAGTATTTCAGTTATTTTGCATTTTAAACGGTGAAACATAATGTTTAATTTAGCTGCCCTTTTTCTTAAACCATATTGAGAATTTAAGAGCTTTTCCCTGTCTCTTTAAGTTAAAATGTAAGAGTATTAATTTCTGTGTTCCTTTAGTGTGTCTCATAAGATTCAGCAGCAGGATCAACCTTCTCTGTGGAGCCACACAGTGGAGTAGTAGCTCATTATGCAAGGGATTTATCTCTTGAAAAGGGAACATACACACTTTCTTAAAGTACTGTTTGTGTTTGTTATTTTTATTAGCCATGCAGCTAAATGTCTTGTGGGAAAACATAGCAGAATGGAGCGGTACTAATTTTGCTGGGGAGCTCTTCGAAGGACATTCTACTTCTACAGTTTGAGGAATCATTAGAACTCAGTGAGATAGGTGAATTAAATACTGTCAGGTGTTGCATTAGAAGATTTGTCACTAGCTTTAGAATGAATTCCATCAATTTAAATAAGGCACCTTTTTCTTTAAAAACATTGCACATTTGTTGTTTGACATTTTGGGGCTGACTTAAATTAAGTGCAATAAATTTTCATCAATTTTTATTCTAAATATGAGGCATTTCTTGAAACATTCTCAAATTTTACAATAATAACACATCTTTGCTACTCTGAGTCAAAGTTTTAATTTTTCCTTGAGTTTTCTATTTTGATTTCCAGTTAGTTAATTTATCTTTAAGGTTTTGACAATGGATGTTAGAATATGAGTAGTGTTCATTTCGCCACTTCATACAGACACCCAGATCAGTTTACTTTCTTAATTTCTACAATGACTTGTAATTCAAAGCAAAGTTTAAAGAAACAGCTAATAGAATTAAAGTCAAATTGGATAATGAGTTGTTTTATAACTGGTTTTCCCTCTATTGCCAAACCCCTATACAATTTGAAATTCAGCCTTATAATTTCATGTTTATATTGATTTTATTTAAATTGATATCTCGCTTAGCTTTCAAACTAGTGCATATTTTTTTAAAGAAGCTTTAACTGATTTGAGTGTTTCTCTTACATGTACAGTTTTTTTCTTTCACTATACTCCTATATACTATTTATATTATTTTTCTTTTAATTAATTTTTTAAATTGAGATAGTCTTGCTATGTTGCCCAGGCTGATCTTGAATGCCTGGACTCAAGTGATCCACCCACCTCAGCCTTCCAAAGTGCTTGGATAACAGACGTGAGCCACCCTGCTCAGCCATGCAATTCCTTTATTTTTCCTTCCAGCTTTTATTTTGGGTGTGCAGGTTTGTTACATGGGTAAATTGTGTGTCACAGGGCTTTGATGTACATATTATTTTGTCACTGAGGTCGCATAGTACCTGATAGGTAGTTTTTCAGTCTTCACCCTCCTCCCACTCTGTACCCTCAGGTGGGCCCCAGTGTCTGCTCCCTTCTTAGGGCCCATGTACACTCAGTGTTTAGCTCCCACGTATAACTGAGAACATGCGGTATTTGGTTTTCTGTTCCTTTGGTAATTCACTTAGGATCATGGCCTCCAGCTACATCCATGTTGCTACAAAAGACATGCTTTCATTCTTTTTTATGACTGCATAGTATTCCATGGTGTATATGTACATTTTCTTTATCCAGTCCACTGTTGATGAGCATCTAGGTTGATTCCATGTGTTTGCTATTGTGAATAATGCTGTGATAAACATACACGTGCATCTGTTTTTATAGTAGAATGATTTTGATTTATATTCCTTTGGCTCTATAGCTAGTAATGGGATTGTTGGGTTAAATGGTAGTTCTGTTTTAAGTTCTCTGAGAAATCTCTCAACTGCTTTCCACAGTAATTAGCTGAGCTAATTTACATTCCCACCAGCAGTATATAAGAGTTTCCTCTTCGCTGAAACCTTGCCAGTGTGTTTTTTCACTTTTTACTAATAGCCGTTCTGACTAGTATGAGATAGTATCTATTGTGATTTTGATTTGCATTTCTCTAGTAATTAATGATGTTGAGCATTTTTTTCATATGCTTGTTGGCTGTGTGTATGTTGTCTTTGGAGAAATGTCTATTTGTGACTTTTGCCCATTTTTTTAATGAGGTTGTATTTTGCGTGTGAATTTAAGTTCCTCATAGATTCTGGATATTAGACCTTAGATAGCGTCCCGTTTCCAAAGATAAGTGGAGACCGTTCAGGAAGACTTTCAGCATTAGTTGAATGTGAAGTTAAGTTTTTGAAACAGAGAGGTTAATTGTCCACACAGTTGGGTTCTCCAAGCTTCCCCAATCACAGAAGATGGAATTAGTGTTGACAAATAGTGGTGGTTAAATAATGATAGATACTATAAGTACGAGTGAAGATTAAATGAACTGCTATCTTCATCTTCAGACAGCTCTGCAAAATATAATTGTATCCACTCTGGAGGTATGGAAACAATTTGGAAAGTGTTTAAAGATGAAATAGGGCAAAAGTCCCCTTAAGGTAGCAAATAGTACAGAGCTGGTGGGAAGTGGAGCAGGGATTTGAGGCCAGGCCCAGCTGATGCTAATGCTGTGCACTTCCCAGTACCCTGCATGGCTTTCTGATTTCTCTCCACTAGCTTCAGAGATATGTTAGGTTTTGAGAGATATCATTTGACATAGGATTGTATGTTTACGCTCTCCTGGAACTCTCCTGTTCAGAGTTCTCCTAGAACTCTGGCCTGTGCTGCCTTAAGGTCATGAAACTATGCCAGAGGTGAACCCTGACAGGCTTAGTCAGGCCAGCTTGGACTTGCATCGCAGCACTGCTGCTCATCACTAGATGCCCTGGAGCAGCTGCCACAGGTGAACTTTCATTTCCTGGCTGCATAATGGTAGTAAAAGAAAATTTACCCCATAAGGTGACTATACGCATCACATGGCTCCCATGTGAAAACATTGAGAATAAGCCTGCTTTACAGTACACATTCAGGGGCTCAGCAATAGTTATTTTTTGCATATAAGCTGCAATTCTAACTTTTAAAACAAAGATTTTAATCCTATTGCGTCAAACGGAACCATACTTTCTCATTAAGGTAGCGTGTTTGTTTTGGAGTGGTATTTCCACATTCATGCGTTACATCTTGCCTGTACTGAAAGGAGCTGGATCCTGCCCTGTATTTTTCCCTCCCCCTTTTTTGGGGGGGTTAAAATAATATGATTGAAGTTGGTTTGTACACTGCCATTGAATTCAAGAACTTTCCTAAGAAGTATATAACATCAGCTGTGGATGCTGAAAAGCTTTTGAAGCCACAGTCACAATATGCCTCCCCTCTCAGCAGATGCTGGTAGCAGTAGTCTAGCACAACTGGTACTGTCCCTCACAGAGCTTAGGCTTCTGGGGAGTATTGTACCATGAACACCACTGTCCCAGGAAATGCCTGGCCCATTAAGAATCACAAACCCTACTGTCCTCGCCGATGCTGTGCGTTTCTTTAGGAGGCTCTGAGACAGTTTATTTAACACAGCTGCTACTGTCTTCTGATATTTGCATTTGTTCAGCAGAGTTTTTGAACCGCCCAGTTATTACTATCCCAGTAGTTGCTACCAAACTAATAGCAACAAAGGATATTGTTCTGGTTAGTGTAATATACCACTTCTTCTGCATGAATGTCATTGAATATATTTGCATATATGTAAAATATGTGCCATATGGTAAATTAGCTAGGGCTGAGAAGTTAGCTCCCTTGCAATATAGTTTGGCAACTTATAAGCAGCAAGTAGGAACATTTGAAAGTTTAACAAATACTTATGTTCACTATGTGCCAGGGTTTGCTCTAAGTACTTAGAACTGTTACTCATTTACACCTAAAACTCACTTTAAGGATCCCCACCTGAGAGGTTAAGACACTTGCCTAAGGCCACACAGGTAGTAAATAGTTGAATTAGATTTTGAAAGCAGGCAGACTGATTTCAGAGTCTGATCACTGCACTGTTGCTTGTGGAATCTAGCATGTTTCTCACAGTTTGGGCCCTATTTGCGTCCTTGTGTATGCAATTTTGCCAAAGAAAAAATTGCACCTATTCAAACATATGATCAACTCCCTATGATTTACCATCTGGAGGATTACAACTAGATTACATATTTCAATGTTGCTATTGAAAGACATTGATAGACTGGGCACTGTGGCTCACGTATGTAGTCCCAGCACTTTGGGAGGCCAAGGAGGGTGGTTGGCTTGAGTCCAGGAGTTTGAGACCAGCCCAGGCAACATGATGCAACCCCACCGCTAACACGAAATTAGCCGGGCGTGGTGGTATGCACCTGAAGTCCCAGCTACTTGGGAGGCCGAGGTGGGAGGATTACCTAAGCCTGGGAGGTTGAGGCTACAGTGAGCTAAGATTGCGTCACTGCACTCCAGCCTGGGCTACAGAGCGAGATTCTTCCCTTCTCCCACCAAAAAAAGATGATAATACTAATTTTCACTATGGTGTTGTCAAGCATTTCTCTGTAAATGCCTCTGAGTGCGTGGTTGACCCTGATGATGAGTCTGGGAAGGAAGCAGGCATTCTCCCAATCACCACTCAGCACACTCAGCTGAGCAAGAAGAGCAGCAATCTCAGGCCTGCTGTTCTAACAGCATTCTTCTTCTTCTTCTATTTTTTTTTTTAACTTTAGGGTTTTCATTTATTGTAAATTAGTTAAAAATCTTCATTGAAGGAGAGTAGCTTGTACACTTGAGGTTTCTTTGTTTTCTAATTACTGTTGGAGATGGTAGTAAGCAGAATAATGGCTCCCCAAAGATATGCACATCCTAATTCCCAGAATCTATGAATCTGTTGTGTTACACAGCTTGAACATTTCTAACCCAAATATCCAAAATGCTCCACTATCTGAAACTTTTTGAGTGCCAGTGTGACACCATAAGTGAAAAATTCCACACCTAACCTCATGTGATGGGTCACAGTTAAAACAGTCAGAACTTTGTTTCATACACAAAATTATTTAAAACATAGAAAATTACCTTCAAGCTGTGTATAAAAGATGTATATGAAAAATAAATGAAAATATTACAAAATTTTAAAAAATCCAGAATCCAAAATACTTCTAGTCCCAACTATTTCAGATAAAGGATTCTTACTCATCCTGCATGGGAGGGGGAATTCAGGTTGCAGATGGAGTTATGGGTGCTGACCAGCTGATGTTGATATTAAAATCATCCTGGGTCATTCGGGTGAGCCCAGTGTAATTACAGGGACCTTCTGAGTGGAAAAGGGAAGCAGAAGAGTCACAACAGAAGAGCTGACATTATTGGAAAAACTCAAACAGCCATTGCTGGCTTTGAAAATGGAAGGAGGCCACGAGCCAAGGAATGCACATAGTCTCTAGAAGCTGGAGGAGGCAAGGGAATGAGTTCTCCTTTGGAGCCCCCAGAAAGGAGCACAGTCCTCCTGACACCATGATGTTTAGCTCAGAAGGATCCATTTTAGACTTCTGACCTCCAGAACTGTAAGAGAAAAAATTTGTGTTCTTTTAAACCACTAACTGTGGTAACTTGTTAGAGTAGCAGTAGAAACGAATACAGAACAATCTATTTCGACTTGTTCCATATGCCAGTCCTAGGAAAGGGCTGCCTTATCTCATGATTGCAGACATATTAAGTGTAGCAAGGTTTACATTTTGAGGGCTGTTTTATTTGACATGTAAAATTACCCACTTTGTGGGAGGGGGAGTTAACTTTTGATAATTCTATATATTTCTATACCTAGCAGTTATTTAAAATGACAGCACCCAGGTTTCCAGGAAAAAAGTGTCTGAGTGATTCTGGAGCAGGTAGAGCCACGTGACCCTCTTTCGTCTGAGTTGCCTCACGGGAATGTGGCCCTGCATCCTATGTAGTTGTGTCATACCTTTGTATTTGTTTAGGATGAAATGATAGTCCCAGCATGGTGATACTGGGATGGTAGAGATTATCACTTAATTTTTTTACTACAGGTTCCTTTTAAAGATTTGGTATTTTCTCTGTTTGTCTAGCAATGTTATTATGAAATCCCAGAGGACAACAGCTGTAAACAAAAGGTGGCATCATTCATTGGGTCATCTATTGTACGTATGTAGAGGGCTATAGACTCTACATACATACAATAGATCTATAGCCCTCTACGTATGTACAATAGATGACCCAATGAATATGGGTTATTTTGAGATATGACCCATCATTCTGAGATACTGTATCTCACAGTCACAGTGTCAACTTCTGAAACTAAAAAGAATGAGAGGTCAGGCCCAGTGCCTCATGCCTGTAATCCCAGTGCTTTGGAGGCCAAGGTGGGAGGATCACTTAGGGCCAGGAGTTTGAGACCAGTCTGGGCAACATAGTCAGACCCCCCCCCATCCCTATCCCCACTAAAATCAGCCAGGCATGGTGGCGTGCACAGGTAGTCCCAACTACTCAGGAAGCTGAGGCAGGTGAGTCTCTTGAGCCTAGGATTTGGAGGCAGCAGTGAGCTATGATCATGCCACTGCACTCCAGCCTGGGTGACACTTTAGCATCGCTAAAAATAAAATGAATAAGAATTATAACAATAGATGGGGTCATTTTTGTTTTTTAAGTAACCTGTGATAACAATGTTACATTTAGTTAAAGGTCTTCTGTTTGTAATAGGTAGCAATAGCACTAGTGTAAGAAATAAAATCTTGGGAATTTTCTTGTGTCTTAAAAAATGGATTCAGAAGTAGTGTAGAATTTTGCTAGTTTTTAAGAAATACAGGTGGCAAATTAGCTAGATGGTGTTAATATAAATAGCAGTTTCTAGGGGGAAAGAGACTGTCTTGTGTAGAAGTATAAAAAAATTTGGAAACTCTGAAACCATAGAGATAGAATATTTTCATATCTGCAGTTCTTTAAAATGCATTCTTTTCAGATTTGGAGTCACTTTATGACTTTAAGAGGAAAATATACATATAAGATGGATTGAATTTCTCTTATAAATGTACATGTTTGGATAAAAACTTGATGTGGGAGGATGGAAAGTTTTGGTCTGTATTCTAAAATGCTTTTGGGGATTTCTCTAGGCCCTTGTTTCTATAACCTAGAAACTTCTTGAGCCCTGGCTCTGTGGGTACAGAATCCCATCACTCTGACTCATTTACTTACATTTTATCCTCGTCAAGCAATTCTTGGTTAATAGTTTGCTTTGTGCTGCCAATATCTCCATGACAGACTGGGGACGTCTTGGCTATATCAGTAGCCAAGTCAGTAACCTTCACTAGTACCAGAAGAGTGTCTGTTCCATCTTCCAGCAATTATTGATAAAAGATTGATGTTCTCTGTTGTATCTTTTGTTAATATGAACCAGAGCTTATTTCTCTTTGATGAACTAGTTTCTGAGCTTACTCCAGAGCAGACTCCCAACCAATGGGCCAAGCATCCCTAAAGAGTTAATCGTCCCCGAGAATCCAGTACTGTCAATGGAAATATTACATGAGCCATACATGATAGCCATTTATGTAATTTGAGTTTTCCTACAGCCACATTACAAAAAGTAAAAACAGATGAAATTATTATTATTATTATTTTTTTGAGACAGTGTCTTGCTCTGTCGCCAGGCACTGGGCTGGAGGGCAGTGGCACGATCTCGGCTTGCTGCAACCTCCACCTCCTGGGTTCAAGCAATTCTTCTGCCTCAGCCTCCCAAGTAGCTGGGACTACAGGCACGTGCCACCATGCCCAGCTAATTTTTGTATTTAAGTAGAGACGAGGTTTCACCATGTTGGCCAGGATGGTCTTGATCTCTTGACCTCGTGATCCACCCGCCTTGGCCTCCTAAAGGAAATTATTTTTATAACATTTAACCCAGTATACAAAAATATTATCATATGTAATGTAACCAGTTAATATAAAAATTTCAAGAATTTTATATTATTTTCCAAGTCTTTGAAATCCGATGTATATTCTACAGTTACAGCACATCTCAGTTCAGACTGGCCACATTTCAAGCACTCAGTTGCCACCTGTGGCTGGCAGCTCCTGTACTGGGCAGTGCAGCTCTAATCAGCCTTATGCTTAAGGAACAATACCCCCCATACATCTGAAGACAATTCATTAAACGTCGCTATCCAATGACTTTGGCATATTGTATTTTAAAAACTGAATTATATCATTGAGTTACTCAGTGAGTGCACAGCACATTGGTTCCGGTGTCTTTCGCTAGTATGAGTTAACAAATGGTAAGTGAAACTTTTCTCTGAGGTTATCTGTACCTTCGATTTGTGAATATCGATGCCGGGAGATCTGCCTGGGCCTGTAAATGAAATGTTTAGGTTATTTGATTTATGATTATGGAAAAGATGGCCACTCATACACTTTTGCATCTGGACTGGTCTCATAGCTCTGATGCATCAGTACATTTAACTCCTCATCTGTCACCTCATTGTCTGCCTCTCGTCCATCACCGTCTTTGCCCTATCCTTGCCTTGTTTTGTCTGTAATATTGTCTTCTAATTTGTGGTCTTCTTCAGTTGCTTATTGTGACAATTTGGGAAGTAAGGCCTCTGTAAAACCTAGATCAGAGAAATCATTACTTGTTATCAACTATTTGGAGGCCAGGAACAGATATGATTAGAATGTAAGAAGACCCAGGCCTAGTAGAGAGACTGGGAGAGAGGATGGGTAGGGGAAGGAAGGGAGAAGAGAGTACAGTTCTCTGGGGAAAAAATAACTCAGTGCAGATGAAGAATTTCATAGCAGAAAACTCAGCTGCCCACTGGGGAAGCCACTGCATTCATCAGGCTCCCAGGATAGATTGCCTTGGATTTCATAAATATGTTGACTTAATCAAATACCTACACAACACAGATTGCTGAGACATAGTCCCAAGCTCTCTTCCATTCCTTCGGAAATTGGTTAATGTATTTAACACATTTTTTATTTTTGCACTTGCTAGGTGCTAGACCTCATTTTTGATTCTGGGATTAATCAGTAAACAGGAGTCTTGGTTTCTCTTCCAGTGGAAATTGGTTGTAAATGTTAAGAGAGGAAAAGGTATTGAAAAGCAGGATTGATAGGACTATAGGCAAGTAAAACCAATGAATACATTGAGATTTGGACTAGTTCTTTGAAGGAAGTAGAGAGTGACTGGGGTGACCTACCCTAGGACAGTCAGAAAAGGTTCATCAGAAGAGGTCAGATTTGCACTGAGATGTGAAGGATGAAAAAGACTCGGCAGAGTGAACACGGTGTGTGCAGCCTGTGGTTGGAAAGAGCGTGCTTACACAGGAATGGGAAGAAGGCCAATCTGCTGCAGCCTGAGCAACAGAGATAGGTGAGAGATGGGTGTGGCAAAGCAGGCGGGACCGAATTGGGTAGGGCTTACAAACTTTGTAAGGAGAATGAGTCTTGTTCCAAATGCCACAAGAAGGCATTGTGATGTGACATAAGAAAGTGAATGAGGTCTGATCCCTCTGGCTGCTGAGCAGAGAGTGGAGTAGGACGGGGTTAGAGTAGAAGTGAGGAGATGTTATGAGGCTGTTGGCAGCGTTCTATATGAGAAGTGATGCAGCTTGGAGAAAGGTGGTGGTGTTGGAGATTGAGAATAATGGGTGGGTTTGAGAGTTTTGGAGACTTACAGGTACAATGTGTGGCATAATAGTAGAAAAAATTAAGCATGACTCCTAGTTTTTTTGTAGGTGAAGAGTTGTAGTCAATGGAGTTGTGGTTTAGCCATTGATTCGAGTTGCTCATTAGTCATCCCAATGGTGACTGATGTCAAATAGCCAGTTGTGATGCAGAGGCCTGCATTACATTCAGAGGGGAGATCAGGCCCAGAGTTGTGTCAGTAAGTATAGAAGTGATATATAAAGTTATGGGAAGTCTGGAATCACCAGGAAATATATGGCAGAGGAACCCTGAGGAGTAACACCTAAGTCAAGTAGGAGACCGTGGGGTGACCAGTGTAGAGGACCAGAAGAACAGTGTCCCAGATGCCACAGGAACCAAATATTTAAGACAGGGTAGAGTAATCAGTTCTCTTGTAAGTTCTTACTGAGTTGAGTAAGATGAGAACACAGTGTTCGTTGGGTTTAGCAATGTGGAGGATGTTTGAGATCTCGTTGAGCATTTTTAGAGGAGTCATTCAAAGCACAGATGAATTACCTCCAGCGTCCGCTGCAGGAAATTTTCCCGTTCTTTCTCTTTTCCACTTCACCCTGTGGGCTAGAGGCTTTTTTTTTCTCTCCTTTTTTTATTCTTTTTTTTTTTTGAAGATGGGGTCTCACCATGTTGGTCAGGCTGGTCTTGAACCCCCGACCTCAGGTGATCCACCCGCCTTGGCCTCCAAAGTGCTTAGGTTACAGGTTTTTTTTTTTTTGAAGTTACATATTAAATTTTTTTTTTAAATTTTGAAATAATTGTGGATTTATAGGAAGTTACAAACATGATTCAGAGGGTTTTGTTAGCTTTCACCGGTTCCTCCTGATAGTTGCATCTTGTGTAACTCTAGTCCAGTATCAGAACCAGCCTTCTTTTTGTTCCAAAGTTCGTGGGCCTTTCTTTGTCGCTCCACTATCATATTATAATCTGGTTTTCTGTTTATATTGTATTTCTTCTAGACAGAGTGCCTTGAGCAGAGTTTATCCTTTTTCTTTTCTGGCATTTCCTAGCATGGTACCACTTCATACATGTTTGCTGAATTAATGAGTTGAATATTATTGAATGTTCTATTTTTGCTTATATCGTCTGCTACTGTGTTCTCTTAGGCAGAGGCAAAGAAGAGCCCAGGTTTCCTGTTTTCCAGTCAATCTGCTAACCTCTTCCTGCTCCATCGGCCTTCTGTAGCCACTGCCTTGCCTGGGCTGAGGATATCTTTGCCCAGAATGACA
>PVKP010012381.1:0-58516 GCA_004027715.1 Plecturocebus donacophilus | reverse complement strand
ACAAAGAGACTTAGACTCCCACACAATAATAGTGGGAGACTTTAACATTACACTGTCAATATTAGACAGATCAACGAGATAGAAAATTAACAAGGATATCCAGGACTTGAACTCAGACCTGGAACAACTAGACTTAACAAATATTTACAGAACTCTCCTCCCCAAATCCACAAAACATACATTTTTCTCAGTATCGCATCATACCTATTTTAAAAGTGACCACATAATTGGAAGTAAATCACTCCTCAGCAATTGTATAGCATTTCACAGGTTTAAATAAAATATTGGTTGTTGGCTTATTTGTTATTTTCATTCCCTATTCCTTCCTGTCTCCATTGTTAAGCACAATTATTGGCATAAAAGAGGTTTTTAATACCCATTTTTAGACTGCATTCTATCCTGGGCAATAAAACAAGAATCCCAATCCCTCTCCCTCTTTCTCGTCCTCTTTCTTTCTCTCTTTCATTCTTTTTTTTCTTTCTTTTGCTATTTCCTTTTTTCTTTCTCCTTTTCTCTCTTTTTCTAAAAAAAAAAAAAAATATATATATATATATATAAATGTTGTCAACCAATAGAATTGTATTTGTAAATACAAATATGTTTACAAATGTCAATGTGATTACATATACTAATGTGAATATATTTATGTATACATATATGCACATACATTTCTTATTGGTAATATTTTTAAAGGATATACATATTTGTGTTAGAAATATGTATAAGCATATTTCTCACACAAAATATGCTTATGTTCTAGTGCACACACACGTACACACACACCGCATTTATTGGAAAAAATTTATAATGACGTTGCTAAAAGCAAAAATAATACAAATGTGACATCATCAAGTCTCAAAATGATTCCTTCTCTTAATAACCTTTTTATCTTGAGGTTTCTGGAGGAACAGAATCTGCTGCTTTCCTTCCACCTTGTATCCTTTACCTATTTTTATCCCACCATTGAGGTTTAGATTAATTGAGCCAGAGTTGTGAAAAAAATTGTTATGGGTACCACTAAATTAACTAGGTGTCAAAGTGAGATTCGATTATTCCAGATTCATTCATTCATTCAGTGTAGATTTATCAAGCACGGTGCAAGGTTTGGGAGATTTAGTGGTGAGCAAGACAGACCTTGGCCCTGCCTTTATGGGATTGGGATTTACAATCTGCTGATTAAGGCGATGTATTCCACCTGGAAGTCAAGGCCTTGCACACCATCACATTAACTTATCTTCCAGCTTCATCTGCCTTTATTCCCTTCACTCATTCCCACCTCTGGCATATGACTTCTCTTCCTAATGCCCCATTTCCTCGAAGCCCTTCTACCTATCTACGAGTTCACATTCTCTTCACTCTTTAAGACCCTGTCCACCTGCCTCTTTGTGAGCCATTCCTGGTTCTTCCTCACCCCACAGTGTGGAAAAACTTCCCCCATTTCTAAACTCTCTATTCTTCCTAGAGCTCATCAGTCCTCTTTGATCCCATTTAGAACTTTCTGCCTGATAATTTCATTATGAATGCTCCTTAACTTGTCATGGAGTCACATCCTGATAAGCCCATTTTAAGCTGAAAATAACGTAAATAGAAAATGCATTTAATGCATCTCACCTACAGAACATCAGAGTTTGGCCTAGCCTACCTTAAACATGTTCAGAACACACTGTAGTCTGCAGTTGGGCAAAATCATCTAACACAAAGCATATTTTATAATTAAGTGAATACAATGAAACATAGTGATAACCTGGGAAAAGATCAAAATTCAAAATTGAAATATGGTTTCTACTAAATGCTTATTGCTTTTGCACCATTGTAAAGTAAAAAGTCATAAATTGAACCATTGCAAGTGGGGGACCAGCTGTATTTGCACATATGACTTACCTCCACCACTAGACTGTAAATGACCTTAAGACAGGATCCTAGGCTATTTATTCCTGTCCTGTACCTGTCACAGCACCCTGCATATGATAGGTGCTTATGGGACAAATACATGAATGAATGGGTATGGGCAAATCACTTAACCTCATTTAGTCTGATTTGAAAAGTGAGTTGGGGTACAAACATCAACATTCCAGTTCTAGAAATGTTTGCAATGACACATTCCATCGCTTCCCCTTAAATATTGAAGGATATGATTAACATCTCAATCTTATATAGAAATCTGGATCCATAACCTTGATTTTAAAGGATGTAGAGAAATCTTTTCTGGCCCTCAGTCCCTGAATTCTTCAGACCCAACCAATCTTCAGCCAGATGGTATCAGCCTTGACAGTCATCTTCCTCATGAACAGGAAATCTATTCCTCCCAGTTCCCTTCCCTCATATCTCAAATCACCCCTTCTCTGATGCTCTCTTAGTCCTTTTGTGATCTCTCCACAGATCTATTTCACCTCCCTGTTCAGACTTAATGCCTTACACATCCAGACGCATCAAGTTCCAGTTCACTCTTTTCTTCTAACCCATCACAGACTTGCATAACTTTGCTCAGAATATGATTGCTCCTCAGAATGTCTTTTCTTTTATTTCTGCTTCCTAAAAATGTTCTCAGCCTTCACGATTCAATTTTCTACCTTTTTCTTTGAGAAGCCTTTCCTGACCTACCAGGTGGAATTCCTTCTTCTCGGGTCTCCTGCAATGGGTATCTCTTTAAAGCACTTTTTAATTAGTACCTCATACAGTTTGGCTGTGTCCCCACCCAAATCTCATCTTGAATTGTAGTTCATGTGTCATAGGAGGAACCCGGTTGGAAGTAATCGGATCACGGGGACAGTTTCTCCCATGCTGGTCTCGTGATAGTGAATGAGTTCCCATGAAAGCTGATGGTTTTATGAGGCTTTTCCCCCTTTGCTTGGCACTCCTCTATCCTGCCGCCTTGTGAAGAAGGATGTGTTTGCTTCCCTTTCCACCATGATTGTAAGTTTCCTGGGGTCTCCCTGGCCATGCGGACCTGTCAGTCAATTAAACCTCTTTCCTTTATAAATTACCCAGTCTCTGATATTTCTTCACAGCAGCAGGAAAATGGACTAATATGGTACCCATAATCTTGTTAGTTGGTGTGAGCCAGTCTACCCCCAGGAGGCCATTAGTTGCATGTGAGTAGGAATTGTGTCTTACTTTTGTGATATGGAGAGGTAGCTCAGCATCATAAGTCAGCTTCACACTCTGCACTTAGTATTCTTGGATTTAAATCCTGTTTCCACCACTTACTAGCTGTGTGACCTTAGACAAGTTGCTAAACTTTTCTAGCTTTCCATGAATAATGACAATAATGCCAAAGGTTTAATAATAATAATACTTGTCTTAGTGGGAGGTTATGAAGCTAGAGACAATGCACATAAAAATAAGTCGTTTATTATGACATCTCTGTCACATAGTAGGACATCATGGCATGGTGTTCATTAAAGAGGGATATCGCCTCTACCTCTGCCACAGTGCCTTACCCATAGCGGGTCCTAAACATGTTTGTGGATTGAATACATGAGGGGTGGGATGATGAGTTCAGCATGTTGTAAAAATTACATCTCCTTGAATATGAAACTAAAGAGCGTCCCTCACTTTGACAGAGAACCAGAAGCCGGAACGAGGCTGAAGCTGAGCTGAATCTTGCCAAGGTAATAAAAATACATGAAAGCATCTCACTATTATTATTTCTCTCAGCATTTCAAAGACAAAACTATGTTAAAGGTAAAAAAATATTTTTTTGAGATGAAGTCTCACTCCATTGCCCAGACTGGAGTATAGTGGCATGATCACGGCTCACTGCAGCCTCAAGCAGTCCTCCCACCTCAGCCTCCTGGATAGCTGAGACTACAAGGACATGCCCAGCTGATTTTTTTCCCGTTTTTTATAAAGATGGGTTTTTGCCATGTCACCCAGTCTGGTCTCAAACTCCTGAGTTCAAGCCATCCTCCCACCTCAGCCTCCCAAAGTGCTGGGGTTCCAGGCATAAGCCACCATGCTTGGCCTAAAATTCTTTACAAAGGAAAAAATTCTTAAAAATCAAGATCAAATTGCCAATGTATTATTCCCAATACCATGACTCTCTTTTCCATTTAGAGATCAGGCAGGATAATGCCATGCAACTCTGGCAATTTATGAATAATACTGAAAGACAGACTAGAAAGTGGAGTTTTGTTTTTCCAAGGATGAAGTTATAGCCAAGAGCTCTCAGGTACTGAAGCTGGAAGAGACTGAGATGAAAGGTTAAGTCAACTGTAATTCAAACAAACCCATGGAAAGGATGCAGGAAAATGAAACTGATGCCATCCTTGGCAGAGAAAATGATTTCTACAGAAACTTTTTCCAATGAGAAGAAAGCGAGTTTGGTGGCAATAAAGTTGGGAAGAAATCAGTCACAGTAATATGGCTATCGGGTAGAGAGGAGCCAGCCTGTGGGAAGGTATGGTGTCACATGGCTGCCAAATGAACTAGAGATGGAGAAGTTGCTTATCAAAGCTAAACTCTGTGCCTAAACCTCAGTAAGATCTAGAAAGCAAGCTGTACATGCCATCAGCTTCTCACTATGGAACCAGTATCTGTATGAACTTACAGATTAATGACAACTTTAAATCACAGATCCAGTTAGAAACATCAAAAAAAAAAAGATACAATGTGAAGACACTTTAGCTCTGGCCTCTTGATTCTATTGTATTGTCTGCATCAGAAGTTAGATTCCAACATGAACACTGGAGGAAACCTAAGAAGTTAGGATCTTCAGTTATATGAGATCTGTCTGTTTTCCACAGGAACCCCAAAACTCATCATTGAAGCTTCGTTACCACCAGAGTCAGATGACCTCCACCATCATGTGTTCTGTGTTAGCCACTAGGGCTATGAGAATGAATCAAATTAATAACCCTGCTTCTTTAAGTAGAGAAAGGCCAACAGAAAGAAGTTTGAAGTTAGATGGAGCAGATTCTGCTGTTCGTCTGCCCAGGGTCCCTTCACCTTTTTTGCTTACATAACTAAAGCCATATTTTGTTCAGGTGTCTTTCCCAAGAGGACAACCAGTTCTGGAGGTGGAGCTGGAGCAGGCTAATCTAATCATGGTAATTCCATTCCTTTTTCTATAATAGATGGGAAAGGGGCCGGGCATGGTGGCTCACACCTGTAATCCCAGCACTTTGGGAGGCCGAGGTGGGCAGATCACGAGGTCAAGAGATCGAGACCATTCTGGCCAATATGGTGAAACCCCGTCTCTACTAAAAAAAAAATACAAAAATCAGCTGGGTGTGATGGCACGCACCTGTAGTCCCAGCTACTCGGGAGGCTGAGGCAGGAGAATTGCTTGAACCTAGGAGGTGGAGATTGCAGTGAGCCGAGATTGCGCCACTGCACTCCACCCTGGCACCTGACAACAGAACAAGACTCTGTCTCAAAAAAATAAAAAAAAATAGATGAGAAAATCGAAATGAAGCCCATCAGTGTGTGCCTCATATGGCTTTGGCTGTGTCCCAACCCACCTCATCTTGAATTGTAGCTCCCATAATTCCAACGTGTTGTGGGACGGACCTTGTGGGATGTAATTGAATCATGGGGGCTGGTCTTTCCCACGCTGTTCTCATGTTAGTGAATAAGTCTCATGAGATCTGATGGTTTTCTAAGGGCCAGTTCCCTTGCACATGCTCTTTCTTGCCTACCACCATGTAAGACATGACTTTACTCCTCCTTCACCTTCCGCCATGATTGGGAGGCCTCCCCAGCTATTTGGAACTGTGAGTCCACTAAACCTCTTTCCTTTATAAATTACCCAGTCTAAGGTATGTCTTTATTAGCAGCATGAGAATGGACTAATACAGTGCCATTCTCCTGGAAGCTGTTATTGGAATGGGATTGGACATATGATTATTTCTGGAGACAATTCAAGTGAAGGGAAGCGCTGAAATCCCATAGTTGATAGTCTCTCTTTCTCTCCCCGTCCCTCTTCCTCTTTCCTGTTAGACATGAACAAAAAAGATATCACCCCAATTTTACCTGCAGTCACTTGTGATGATACGTGAAACGGCTTGGGCATAATACTTACATAGAAGAGAGAGAAGGGCCGAGAGAATCACAAAAGAGCCCAGCCCTGATCATCCAATGCGAGGAACATGCCCTACCCATCAGTGCTGTTCAATCAAAATAGAATGCGAGCCATATACATAATGCTAAATTTTCTATTGGCAATTTCTAAAGGAGTAGAAAGAAATAGATATTATTGTAACTCAAGCTGTCTGCATGAAATATTCAAATATCAAATATTGATGTAACAATCTTGAAAAAGAATCAAGGTAGAGGATTCATACTTGGTTTCAAACATTACTACAATGCTACAGCAATCAAGAGTGCAGTACTGGAAACAACCTGAGTGTCCACTGTTGAATGACTGGAGAATGATTTGTGGCATATATAGGCAAAGGAATGTTATTCAGCCATAAAAAGGAGATCCTGCCATTTGCAAGAACATGGACGAAACTGGAAGACATTATGTTAAGTGAAATAAGCCAGATACAGAAAGAAAAATATTGCGTGGTCTCTCACGTATGTGGAATCTTTTTTTAAAGAAAGTCAAATACGTAGAAACAGAGAGTAACACAGTGTTTATCAGAGCTGGGATTTGAGGGGAAGAATGGGGAGATACAAGTCAAAGGACACATCACTGCAGTTATGAATACAAGTCTAGAGATCTAATGTACACCATGAGTACTACAGTTAATAATTTTGTATTAGATGTACTGAGAATTTGCTAAGAGAGTCAATTTTAGATGCTCTTACTACAAAAAAGAAAGTGAATAATGTGAGATGATGGGTATGTTAATTCATTTGTAGTAATCCTTTCTTGACCGTAGTAATCATTTTATTACGTATATGTACATCAAAACATCATATTGTACATCTTAAATATATACAACTTGAAAATAAAAGCTGGGCACAGTGATGCACACTTGTAGTCTCAACTTAGAAGGCTGAGGTGGGAGGGTTGCTTGAACCCCTGAGTTCAATTCCAGCCTGGGCAACATAGTAAGACCCAATCTCAAAAAAAAAAAAAAAAGTGTGATGGTGGCATAGGAACAGACATAGATCAGTGGAATAGAATCCAGAGATCAGAAATTAAACCCATACAGTCATGGTCAACTGATTTTTTACAACATTGTCAAGAAAATTCAATGGGGAAAGAATAAACCTTTCAACAAATGGCACTGGAACATCTGCATAGCCACATGCAAAAAGTGAGGTTGAACCCCAACTGATATGGTTTAGATGTTTGTCCTCCCCAAATCTCATGTTGAAATGTAATCCCCAATGTTGGAGGTGGGGCTGGTGGGAGGTGTTTGGGTCTTGGGAGAGGATCCCTCATGAATGGCTTGGTGCCATCATCATGGTAATGAGTGAGTTCTTCCTCTGAGTTCACAGGAGAACTGATTGTTTAAAAGAGTGTGGCACTATCCTCCAACAACCTCCCTCTCTTGCCCCATGATGCACCTGCTCCTCCTTCGCCTTCCACCGTGAGTGGAAGCTTCCTGAACTCCTCACGAGAAGCAGATGCTGGTGCCATGCTTCCTACACAGCCTGCAGAACCATGAGCCAAATAAACCTCTTTTCTTTATAAATTAGTCAGCCTCAGGTATATCTTTATAGTAATGCAAAATGGAATAACACACCTACCTCTCACACCATATATAAAATTTAACTCAAAATACCTAAATGTAAAAGATAAAACCATCAATCTTGTAGAAGAAAACAGAGGAGTAAATCTCTCTAATGTTTGGTGGGCAATGGTGTCTTAGATGTGACAGCAAAAGCAAAAACGAGGAAAAAACAAACAACTCGAACTTAATCAAAATTTAAAACTCTTGGCTGGGACCAGTGGCTCATGCCTGTAATCCCAGCACTTTTGGAGGCCGAGGCGGGTGGATTTCTTGAGCTCAGGAGTTCAAGTCTGGGCAATATGGCAAAACCCCATCTTCACAAAAATTAGCTGAGTGCGGTGGAATGTGCCTATAATCCCAGCTACTTGGGAGGCTGAGGTGGGAGAATCACTTGAACCTGGGAGACAGAGGTTGCAGTGGGCTGAGATTGCACCACTGCACTTCAGCCTGGGCAGCAAAGCCAGAACCTAGCCCAAAAAATGAAAACTCCTGTGCACCAAAGGACACTATTAACAAAGTACAAAGCAACCCAGACAATGGGAGAAAATATTTATAAATCATATATCTGATAAGGGTCTGATATCCAGAATATATAAAGAACTCTTACAAATCAAAAATAAGAAGAATAATGTCCAATTTTTAAAAAGGCCAAGGATTTGAATAGACATTTCTCCAAAGGAGAAATACAAATGACTGATAAACACATGAAAAGATATTCAATTTCATTTGTCTTTAGGGATACGCAAATCAAAACCAGTGTGAGATACTACTTCACACCACTGACCTGGCTGTCACTGAAAATGCAGACAGTAACAAATGTTGACAAAGGTGTGGGACAATTGGAACCTTCATTCGTTGCTGATGGGAATGTAAAATGATGCAGCTGCTTTGGAAAATAGTCTGGCAAGTCCTCAAAAAGTTAAACATACAGTTCCTGTGTGACCCAGCAATTCTACTTCTAGATGTATATCCAAGAAAATTGAAAACATATGTTCACACAAAAATTTGCACACAAAGATTCAACACAGCATCATTTCTAATAGCCCAAAAATGCAAGTTATTTAGTTGTAAAACAGAATGAAGCATCAATAATCAGTAACAATGAACCTTGAAAACATTATACTAGTGAAAGAAGCCAGGCACAACGGGCCACGTATTATATGATTTCATTTATACAAATTAGCCAGAACAGCAAATCAAGTCCACAGAGACGGAAAAGAGATTTGTGGTTGTCAGGGCTGAGGACAGAAAGGAATGAGGAATGACTGCAAATGGGGTAATGAACATTTTTTGCAATTCTTTTGGGGTGATGAAAGTTTTCTGCAATTCGGAGATGGCTGTCCATCTTTGTGCATATGCTGAAAATCACTCGATTATATACTTGAATGGAGTGATTTTATGATATGCCAACTCTACTCTAATTTTAAATATGTGACAATAATCAAATCTCTATCACTGAATTATGCCCTTTGAGCATGTGGTGCAATAAAATAAGCTGTAAGTATACTTTGAATACAGAGGCTGAGGAAGAAATACCACGGATAACTGAAGAGGAAAACTAAGTGAACGCTTTATTTTTCCTTTTTGGATGGAGGATTAATTTTTCTGATTCGTTTCAAAAGGGCAAACCTGTGCAAGTTACAGTTTCCCTCTCCCCAAAATCAACCTTGGAGAAATGATGTTTTTATTTATTTATTATTTTGTTAATTTATTTGAGATGGAGTTTTGCCCTTGTTGCCCAGATTGGAGTGCAGTGGCGTGATCTCAGCTCACTGCAACCTCCGCCTCCCAGGTTCAAGCAATTCTCCTGCCTCAGCCTCCCAAGTAGCTGGGATTATAGGTATGCGCCACCATGCCTGGCTAATTTTGTATTTTTAATAGAGACAGTGTTTCTCCATGTTGGTTAGGCTGGTCTCGAACTCCCAACCTCAGGTGATCTGCCTGCCTCAGCCTTCCAAAGTGCTAGGATTACAGGCATGAGCCACCATGCCTGGCCAGAATACACCTTCTTTTTCTGCACATTTTTGAGTACATATGGTAAAGATATTAATAAAAAATAAATCATAAATTAGGCCATAAAAGAAACCTCAATAAATTCCAAGGGAACAGGATCATACACACCATATTGACCAGGTTTTTCAGCTATAATGCCTTAAAATTAGGATTTAATAACAAAAGATGACCACAGAAATACTGTATGTCTGGAAAACTAAACAACTTTAAGAAATAACTCAGCTGGTACAGTGGCTCACGCCTGTAATCCCAGCACTTTGGGAGGCATAGGTGGGTGGATCACCTGTGGTTGGGAGTTCAAGACCAGACTGACCAACATGGAGAAACCCCATCTCTACTAAAAATACAAAATTAGCTGGGAATGGTGGCGCATGTCTGTAATCCCTGGAACTTGGGCGGCTGAGGCAGAAGAATCGCTTGAACCCAGGAGGCAGAGGTTTCAGTGAGCCGAGATCGCACCATTGCACTGCAGCCTGGGCAACAAGAGTGAAACTCTGTCTCAAAAAAAGAAAAGAAAAGAAAAGAAACAACTCATAGATTACAGAGGAAACAAAAGGGAAACTAAAAAATTCTCAACACTGAATAATCATAAAAATATTTCTCCCTTGCTCTGGTAATGCAATCAGAACGACTTGTATCAAGACTGGGGCTGTGTTTGTGTTGAGTTTCACAGCCAACCTGAGCCTTCTACTCAAGGGATGACACTGCATGATTTTAGCACTGACGCTCTAAGAGATTCAGATTTTTAAGATCAAACTGTGATGTATCTGGTCTAGTCATAGAGAGCTGGATTTCTTCTTTCTTAAAAATCAGTTATTTTCAGATCAGTTGCGGTGACTCACGCCTGTAATCCCAGCACTTTGGGAGGCTGAGGCAGGCGGATCACCTGAGGTCAGGAGATGGAGACCAGCGTGGCCAACATCGTGAAACCCTGTCTCTACTAAAAATACAAAAATTAGCTGGGTATGGTGGCGCATGCCTATAATTCCAGCTACCTGGGAGGCTGAGGCGGGAGAATCACTTGAACTCAGGAGGCAGAGGTTGCAGTGAACCAAGATCACACCACTACGCTCCAGCCTGCATGGCAGAGCAAGGCTGCGAGACTGTCTCAAAAAAAAAAAAAAATCAGTAATTTTCTATACGCCGAATAACTCAGTGAAGTATTGTTGGAAATAATCTTAGTAACATATTCAAATGCAACAGAACAAAAAGAAATGCTTAGCTGGCAATGGCGACCAAAGAGGAAAGAGGAATTCACAGTCGACTACCTCCCAAATGGACACAGAATCCTCCAGCTTCGACTGGACTTGCTGGCTTGGTGAGCCTGGGAAGGAGCCTGGGAAGGAGGCTCCTCTGAAACATCTGTCTGTGATTTCTAGTCCTTGCTCAAGCTGAATCTTCAGAACTGCCTGGGAGAGCCACCAAATTGCTCGCTGCCATTCTCAATGCCACAGATTATGAATCAGACACTTGTTAGCATACAAAGTGGACAACTGTTGTTTTCACCTTTTACCTGCCAGGCGTTATGTTCCACTTCTTTTTTTTTTTTTTTTTTTTTTTTTTTTTTGACAGAGTCTTGCTCTGTTGCCTAGGCTGGAGTGTAGTGGCATAATCTCAGCTCACTGCAACCTCCACGTCCCGGGTTCAAGTTGTTCTCCTGCTTCAACCTCCCGAGTAGCTGAGATTATAGGCGCTTATCATCACACTTGGCTAATTTTTGTATTTTTAGTAGAGATGGGGTTTCACCATGTTGGCCAGTCTGGTCTCGAACTCCTGGCCCCATGTGATCCGCCCAGCTCGGCCTCCCAAAGTGTTGGAATTGCAGGCGTGAGCCACCACACCCGGCCATGCCCCACTTTTTTTTGATAGCAGCATCCTACATTTTTCTTGGGACATTACCCTTCCCTGCTTCCAGGCTGTGTGGTCTATGTAGATACCCTCCCATGCTTGAGGGCTGGCTCCCTGTCCAATGAGCTCAGCATGTCCAGGACATGGCAGTGGCTTTACATGCATCTGCCCCGTAGATTTTTGCAGGGGTTTTCGTGAAAGGAACGCTCTCTGTCATTTTCAGAGCATAGGCAATAGGGCATGTAAATCTGGAGCAGCTGAGGGTCATCCTTGCTGTCATGTGTACAGAGGCCTAGAATAAAGGCAACACAGGAAGAGAAAAACACAAACAGGAAGTCAAGAGATAAAGAGGGACTCTTTTTTCATGACATCGTGCCTGAAGTTAGATGTATCCCTGAACATTTTGATTACACAGTCAATTTTTTTAAAAATTAAACTGATTTGAGGTTTATCACTTGCAACAGAAAGCAGACTGACCAATATAGCAATTAGTAAGAAATAAAAGACAAAACCAATTGGATTTGGAACTAGATTTTGGTTCAACCTACCCATCAACAGCAAAAGATGTAGGCCTTCTTGATTATTAAAAAGGCAGGAAACAACAGATGCTAGAGAGGATGTGGAGAAATAGGAATGCTTTTATACTGTTGGTGGGAGTATAAATTGGTTCAACCATTGTGGAAGACAGTGCAGCTATTCCTCAAGGATCTAGAACCGTAAATACCATTTGACCCAGCAATCCCATTACTGGGTATATACCCAAAGGATTTTACATCATTCTACTGTAAAGACACATGCACACTTATGTTTATTGCAGTACTATTTATAATAGCAAAGACTTGGAACCAACCCAAATAAAAAATGTGGTACATATACACCATGGAATACTATGCAGCCATAAAAAAGGATGAGTTCATGTCCTTCACAGGGACATAAATGAAGCTGGAAGCCATCATTCTCAGCAAACTAACACAGGAATAGAAAAACCAACCACCACACGTTCTCATTCACAAGTGGGAGTTGAACAATGAAAACACATGGACACGGGGAAGGGGAACATCACACACCAGGGCCTGTCGGGGGGTGGGGACCTAGGGGAGGGATAGCAGGAGGTGGGGGGATTGGGGAGGAATCACATTAGGAGAAATACCTAATGCAGATGACGGGATGATGGGTGCAGCAAATCACCACGTCACCTGTCTACCTATGTAACAAACCTTCACGTTCTACACATGTACCCCAGAACTTAAAGTACAATTTAAAAACAAACAAATAAATAAAATAAACTTTATGTGTTAACTAGGACACTGGTATGTTCAACTCCTTTTTTCAGAAGTCTGGTGAAAAAACTTTAACCAGATAGAAAAACAATGAGACCTTCACTTACGTAACATATTAGCTCTTTCACTGATTTATGGGCAAGTTTTTGGGGTGCTCTTTAGAGTTGCCTTCTTGAAATTGGCCATAATGCACACTCTCTGCCTTCCCAGAAGGGCATTATAAAGAAAAGAGGCCAGGCACAGTGGTGTGTGCCTGTAATCCCAGCTATGTGGGAGGTTGAGCCAGGAGGATCACTTGAGCTTGGAAGATCTGCTTGGGCAACAAAGTAAGACCCCATCTCAAAACAGAAAGAAAAGAATACAGGGGCTGGCCAGGAGCGATGGTTCATGCCTGTCATCCCAGCACTTTGGGAGGTCAAGATGGGCGGATCACAAGGTCAGGAGTTTGAGACCAGCCTAACTAACATGGTGAAACCCCATCCCTCACAAAAATGCAAAAATTAGCCGAGTGTGATGGCTGGCACATGCCTATCATCCCAGCTACTCAGGAGACTGAGGCAGGAGAATCGCTTGAACCCGGGAGGGGAAGGTCGTAGTGAACCAAGATCGCGCCACTGCACTGCAGCCTGGGTGACAGAGTAAGATCCTGTCTCAGAAAAAAAAAAAAAAAAAATACAGGGTCTACCTAGGAAAGGAACCAAGAGTATATATGTATAAAATCCTGGGCCTGTTTGTATGCATGGATGCTTTCTGATAGGGCCAACCCAGATTACATATCAATATTTATATTAAAAAAGCAAAAGTACCCTCCAACCCAGCGAGAATTTAAATCCTCTTCTTGCCATCACTCTCATTTGCACTTGAAAAGAGCTGTCAAAGAACTTTTTATTTTCTTACTGGAGAGATGGTTCTCTTGGAAGACTACGTTTTTCTTTTTTAGGCTACGGTATGCTTCACAACTTAAAAGTGTTCATCTTCTTGAAATCACGTGGGCTTTATTTTTCAAGTCTTGAATTAGAGAGATGTTGCTTTGGATAAAAATACATCCATGGGGAAAGGATTATTTGCAACTCAGAAATGATAACCTAGTTCACTTGATGGCAGCCCAGCAGGCTAGGGCAGATACAGTAATCTAATGTGTAGGGTTTTTTGGGGGGTTTTGTTTTGTTTTGAGATGGAGTTCCACTCAGTTGCCCAGGCTGGAGTGCAATGGCATGATCTCAGCTCACTGCAACCTCCGCCTCCCAGGTTCAAGCGATTCTCCTGCCTCAGCCTCCCGAGTAGCTGGGACTACAGGCATGCACCACCACACCCTGCTAATTTTTGTATTTTTAGTAGAGAAGGGGTTTTGCCATGTTTCAGGCTGGTTTTGAACTTCTAACCTCAAGTGATCCTCCCACCTTGGCCTCCCAAAGTGCTGGGATTACAGGCGTGAGCCACTATGCCTGGCCTAATGTATACTTTTAAAAACAATAGTTGTTCTGGTTAAAGTAATGCAGAAAGGAGTCCTTTCCTGACAGCTCACCAGGTCTTCCAAGTGTGGCTGTCAAAATGGTAGAGACTGACAAAAAAAACAAACCCATTCTATGTCATAGTGAAACCTAATGCTGAATTTTTCTTCAAAAAAGAAGAAAGTAAGAACGGGCAAATCCCAGGGCTTCTGGGCCTACCTGTAAGGTGTGAAAGCAGCAGAGGAGTCTAAAATCAAACTGACTTTTAAGATTTCAGTTCTAAGAGAAGTCCCCCACTCAACTGCCCCAACGCTTTCTAACACGTTGTGTGTTCTGTGCACTGATCCCAGGGTTAAGATATAGCATGGCTCCTTTGTAGAATTGCCCTGTTCTTCCTTTTTCTTTGCTTTAACAACAACTGGCAGATACCCTTTCTTTTTACAGGTACTCTCGGTGTCAGGTCTGTTTCCGAGGATAAAATGAAGAAACTGAGGCCAGCACCAAAATAATCCAATGCAAGGGATTTTATTCAGGCTCCCGGGTGAGGTTCTGCAGTCCAGACAGGAGAAGCCAGAGAGGTCGCACAGACTCCTCTCAGACAGGGGGTTTTTATAGGGAGTGAAACAGCTCGATTGGTTATGGGAGAGCAAGACTGCTATTGGGTAAGTTACAAGCCTTGACCTAGGACTTGACCTGTTATTGGTGGGAATTACTTGCCTGCTATTGGTTGTTAAGACTCGACTGCTATTGGTTGTTAAAACTCGGCTGCTATTGGTTGTTAAGGCTCAGCTGCTATTGGTTATTAAGAAGCTATGGTTGCAACACCTTGTTTGCATACTGGGCTCCTTAAGGGAAGACCAGGCTATGCGAGCAAGGGAGAAGGGAACATGCCTGAGCATGTCTGAGCTTGTTTGGGGCACGTCCGAGATTGCTCGGGGCTTGTAAAGGGAAAAAGGAGGGAGGGAGCGGGGCGGGTGGTGCGTCCGAGCTCCCAGCAAGGCAACCGGCCTTACACTCGGCACTTTGGTTCTTAATTTAGTTTGGGTTGACTCTGTCAGTTCCTTTTGGCAGGTGTTAGTAACTGGTGGCTTGGAGCCTGCGGCACACACCATCCCACCCGGGTCCCGTAAAGACTCCCTGGATAGTGCTGAGGCCTAACAGCCTTGAACTCTCTGTCTGCATCCTATCTGCTGTGTGCTGAGCTCCCTGACGTGGGGCAGCCACGGTGGCCGCTGCTGTCAGCTGTCTTAGAGTCGGGAAGTTACAAGGGCTGGTCGTCCCTGCTCCTCATCCCTCGGGGGCTGGTGTCCTCTCACTTCTCGCTCCTGTTGGTGTCCGCACTGCGCAGTGATGCCCTTGCACGCCCACCCCATTCCTGCTCGCCATGGTGGCCATTGACCAAGTTCCCCTTCGGGTGTTGGGTTTACATCCACCCTCTCTTGTCCACGCCCATAGCCGTGAACCTGGGGAACAGCTTGTAACGCCGTGATTTCACTGTTCTTTGAAATAATACGGTGATGTGGTACAATCAAAAGACTGTGGTCTTTGAAGTTTGACGGTTTTCTGACCTTAGGCCACTTACCAGCGGGTCCCACTTTGCAAGGTTCTGATGAGGACCTGGAATAAAGGATATTTCTGGAACGTGAATGGAGAACCCATTTCATAAGCAGTGTTTTCCGTTCATTAACAGAGGCAGGAGCGACACTGACGTAAGCATCTTCTTTTACTTCTACTCTGTGGCAGTGACTGACACAGCCGTCTTAACTTGATCACTCCTAATCCAGAATGTTCTGTTCCTTTGGGCACAGCAGGGCTGTTTATGTGGAAGAAGGAGCCCCCTGCTGGTCATCAGGAGGAGTTGCAGTTAATTTGCAATTTGCTCGTCTCATTCAAGAGGTTTGCTTTGTTTTAAGATGCACAATCACTTGCTGACCTGGATGCTGTGAGGTGTGTTCGAACAGAGTTGAGGTTACAAGAGATGAGGTATGGAGGTGGTCTTCAGGGAGTTAAGCTATCCAACTCTTTCGTGTTGCTGTGGACCAAAGGATTACTCGGGACCTCCTTCAGTGCTAAAACCCACCCAGTCTTGGACCAGTCTGGACAAGTTGGTCCCTTTAGGCCTATCCCATTCACTCTGACGCTGGGCAGAAACCAGGCCTCTTAGGGTTGAAGCTTGGGGCTGACTGTTTAAATGGGAGCGAGGGGCCGGATGCAGTGGATCACTCACGCCTGTAATCCCAGCACTTTGGGAGGCCGAGGTGGGTGGATCAGCTGAGGTCAGGAGTTCGAGACCTGCCTGGCCAACATGGCAAAACCTAAAAATACAAAAATTATCCGGGTGTGGTGGCAGGCACCTGTAATCTCAGCTACTCAGGAGGCTGAGGCAGAAGAATCACTTGAAACCAGGAGCTGGAGGTTGTAGTGAACGGAGATCATGCCACTGCACTCCAGCCTGGGTGACAGAGAGAGACTCCATCTCAAAATAAATAAAAATATAAAATAAATAAATAAAGGGAGCAAGCATTGAGCAAAGGCTGGAGAGCAAATCAATTTCCTGCAGGGATGGGGTGTAAAGGGCCCATCCGATTAGAGACATAGGTTAGGGGAAAGTGGGGAGCACTGGGTTCTTCAACTGTGTCTAAACACTGTGATCGAGCTTCCTCTCCATTCCTCTAGGAATTGGCCTTCACCAAAAGAAAGCCCCACACTTTCAAATTCATCAACTATTGGCTAATCTGTTTTTCCCTTTCGGTAAGATGATTTCAAGGAAGTTTCTCTCTCCACCAAGGATTTGACGGGTGCACTGTTACATCCCTTGGGGACAAAAAGGGAAACCCGAGTTGTCCTTTTCCTCCCCCAGTTCTTTGCTGATTTAAAATTAATATTTCCTAACTCATCACTAAAAGAGAATAATGATGGCTTAGTCATCAGGTCTGGAACAGAAGTAAAGAAAAGCACCATGTCCTACAGAAATTGGAGGGAAGACTCAGAATAGGAGACCAATCACCTGGGCTGGAAATAGACCAGGACCACACAGCTAACTTCTACCACTTAGGCACTGATGTTTTAATGAATGGAACATAGCAGCTTTCCAACTAATATCACTTTCCAAACTACTCAAATGCCACCTCTATTACTCCTTGGAAGTTGCCTTTGCAAAGTCCCTGCCCGGTGATTCAAAGCTGATCATATTCCATGGTAAAAAAGGTCCTACTATTTACTGCAAGACTTTTGACTCTCCTTTCTGTGGCCATGCTGTGCAGAGAAAATTTCTCAAGTTATTATTATAGAACAGCAGTTTTTTGTTTTATTATTATACTTTAAGTTCTGAGGTACATGTATAGAATGTGCAGTTTTGTTATAGAGGTATACATGTGCCATGGTGGTTTACTGCATCCATCACCCTATTGTCTACATTAGGAATTTCTCCTAATGCTCTCCCTCCCCTAACCCCCTACCTCCTGCCAGGCCCTGGTGTGTGATGTTCCCCTCCTGTGTCCATGTGTTCTCATTGTTCAGCACCCACTTATGAGTGAGAACATGTGGTGTTTGCTTTTCCGTTCTTGTGTTAGTTTGAGGAGAATGATGGTTTTCAGTTTCATCCATGTCCCTGCAAAGGACATGAACTCATCCTTTTTTATGGCTGCATAGTATTCCATGGTGTATATATGCCACATTTTCTTTATCCAATCTATCATTTATGGGCATTTGGGTTGATTCCAAATCTTTGCTATTGTGAACACTACTACAATAAACATACTTGTGCGTGTGTCTTTATAATAGAATGATTTATAACCCTTTGGGTATATACCCAGTAATAGGATTGCTGGGTCAAATGGTTATTTCTAGTTGTAGACCCTTGAGGAATCACCACACTGTCTTCCACCATGGTTGAACTAATTTACACTCCCACCAAGAGTGTAAAAGTGTTCCTATTTCTCCACATCCTCTCCAGCATCTGTTGTCTCCTGATTTTTTGATGATCGCATTCTAACTGGCATGAGATGGTATCTCAGTGTGGTTTTCATTTGCATTTCTCTAATCACCAGTGATGATGGGATGTTTTTCATATGTTTGTTGGCTGCATAAATGTCTCCTTTTGAGAACTTCATATCCTTCACCCACTTTTTGATGGGGTTGTTTGTTTCTTTCTTGTAAATTTGTTTAAGTTATTTATAGATTCTGGATATTAGCCCTTTATCAGATGAGAAGATTGCAAAAATTTTCTCCCATTCTCTAGGTTGCCTGTTTGCTCTGATGATAGTTTCTTTTGCTGTGCAGAAGCTCTTTAGTTTAATTAGATCCCATTGGTCTATTTTGGCTTTTGTTGCCATTGCTTTTGATGTTTTAGTCACGAAGTCTTTGTCCATGCCTATGTCCTGAATGGTATTGCCTAGATTTTCTTCTAGGGCTTTTATGATTTTAGGTATTATGTTTAAGTCTTTAATCCATCTTGAGTTAATTTTGTATATGGTGTAAGGAAGTGATCCAGTTTCAGCTTTCTGCATATGGCTAACCCGTTTTCCCAACATCATTTATTAAATAGGGAATCCTTTCCCCATTGTTTGATTTTGTCAAGTTTGTCAAAGATCAGATGGTTGTAGATGTGTGGTGTTACTTCTGATGCCTCAGAACAGTGGTTTTCAAATGGGGGTGATTTTACTTCCCCTTGCAGCTCCCAGGGATATGTGGCAACATCTGGAGACTTTTTGGTTTTCACAATGTGGTGAGTGCTACTGGCATCACTGCCCCGATGGGTAGGGGCCAGGGAGCTGCTCACTTTCCTACATTGACGGGATAGTCCCACAACAAGGAAGTATGCAGCCCCAACGTCCATCGTGCTGAGGTTGAGAAATCCTGCAGGAGGCCGTGGATCTTTTAGTAGGGTTGTGCAATCATCACTACAGTCTAATTTACAACATTTTTATCCCCCTTAAAGAAACTTTTTACTCATTAGTAGCCAATCCCTATTTCCATATTCTTATTATTCTTACATTAATTAATTAATCCTCACACTGCTATATGAAGTAAGAACCTGTATCATCCCTACTTACAGATAGGGCAACTGAGGCCCAGAGAAGTGACTATCTTACCACTATTAAAGAGAGGAATTTATTACTCAATCTAAGGCAAGAACAGAGATCACAATAAACTTTTTCTGTAAAGGGTCAGACAGAGAATATTTTAAGCTTTATGGGCCATATAGTCTCCATTGCAACTATTCATTTCTGCTGTTGTAGAGTGAGTGCAGCCATAGACAATATGTAAGCAAATTGATGAGTCTGTGTTCAAATAAAACTTTATTCACAAAAACAGTTGAAGGGCCAGATTTGGCTCTAATTTGTCAATCCTGGAATTAAACCATTACCAAAAGCCTCACATTTACCTTGACAACCCCCACCCTCAATTCCTTCTTCTGCTTCCCTAGAACCATCCCCCCAGATGACCATTATCCTAAAGTTTATATTTATCACTTTCTGACTTTAAAACAATTTTTGCTTATCTAAGCTGTGTGTTGTCAAAACAATGTGTTATCTTGTTTTACTGGGTATGAGCTTTCAAAATGTCATCATATGATGTGTGGTCTTTGGCTTTTAAAAATTCAGTCTTAGGTTTCTAACATTCATGAGTGTGGCCATAGTGCATTCATTTTTATTACTGTGTGTAAAATACTTCACAGGGTGAGTATACTAGAAGTCTTGTAAACATTCTCTCCTTGATGGTTATGTAAGACAGTTTATTTGCCACTATAAACAATTCCTCTAGGAGAAGAATTGCTAGGTTAGAGGATTAAAAAGCATTTTATTTATTTATCTATTACTATTTTTTGAGAGGGGTTGCACTATGTTGCCCAGGCTGGTCTCAAACTCCTGGGCTCAAGCAATTCTCCCACTGAGGCCTCCCAAAATACTCGGATTACAGACATGAGACACTGTGCCTGCTTCTTTTTTTCCCCCCTTTTAAAGATGCCTGAGACATGTAAATTACACAGTCTGGAGTCAGAGTGACTTCCTGGCTAATTTCCACCATTTCTAACTTTATCATCTTGGGCAAATTGCTATGTCTGTTACTGAGTCCTCTTTTTTTTCCTTTTTGGCCTGTGAAATGAAGATAATAATGGTATCCACCTGCTCATGTTGTTGTGAGGATTAAATGAGATAAGCCCTGTAAATCTGTTATTAGCACATTGGTAGTACAGTTTAGGAATTTAAGAACTTTTTTCCTCACTCTGCATTTGTCAGATGACTTCTCCTACGAGGCTGCAAAGTCAATAAGGGCAGTGTTAAAAGAAAAACTTCAGCCGAATTAAATTTAAAGGAGTTTAATTGAGCAATGCAGGATTTCCCAGCCAGGCAGCCCCCAGAATCACAGCAGATTTAGAGAGACTCCAGGGATGCTTTCTGGTCAGAAGAAATTTATAGACAATCAAAGGGAAGTGCCGTACAGAAATTGGCAGTGAGGTACAGAAACAGCTGGATTGCTCACAGCCTGGTGTTTGCCTTACTTGAACAGTTTCAGCACTTAGCAGTCTCTGAGTGGTTGAAGTTTGGCTGCTGGGATTGGTCAAGACTCAACTATTGTTACAGGTGCATACTCGTAAATTAGGTTTTTAATCTTGTCTACCTATTAAGCTGGGTTACAGTTCGTCCACAAGGACTCAAATATAGAAGTATGGAGTCCTTCTCAGGACATATTTAGTTTGCATTCACAGCAAACTGGGTACTTTAGCTCAGAAACATCAGGATCCACCATATGTCAGTTTTCAAATAAGGGTGTGTGAATGAATGAAATGATGAATGAAGGAACGTGTGAATGTGATCAGAGCTGCGGCCCTGCAGCTGCAGACACAGCTGTCAGTGACCTGGGTGTCATGGTTTTGAGCATGGGGGCGAGGAAGGCTGGGAGGCAGCAGCCAGGGTAGGACTATCTCCGATTGGAGACGTGACTGTTTGGGGTCTGACCGCATTAGTCAGTAAGTAATTCCCTGGACTTCTGCCTTGGAGGAAGACATACAGGTTTGCTCAGGGAGGGCCCGACAGTCTGACTCTTGAAGAGTCTGTGAGCTGCTTCTTGCCACTAGTGAGTAGCAGGTGAGTTGCAGAAGAACTAACCCGTATTATTCCTTTCTCACACTGCTATGAAGAATAGCCGAGACTGGTAATGTATAAAGGAAAGAGATTTAATTGACTCATAGTTCCACATTCCTGAGGAGGCCTCAGGAAACTTACAGTCATGGCAGAAGGCAAAGGAGAAGCAGGCACCTTCTTTACAGGGTGCCGGATGATTATATAACCACCAGATCTCATGAAAAATCAGTATCACCAGAACAGCGTGGGGGAAACCACCCCATGAGCCAATTACCTCCACCTGGTCCCCGTGACACATGGAGGTTGTGGGGATTATGTGGATTACAATTCAAGATGATACTTTGGGTGGGGATATGACCAAGCTATATCACTCACTATCACAAAGGAACTCAGCAAATCATGGGACTTTGACATTTGCAGGTCACATAAGCCACTGTCATTAAAGGACATTGTCACTAAAGCCCAATTACCATTGAGTCAACTACTTTTCAGAGGCCCGAGCACACCAGTGGGAACTTCACTGTGTGTTGGGATTTTACAAATATATCCATATAGAGACACATACATAATTTCTTAATACAAACACATTACTCTGTGGGTTTGTAAGTCTCTTTTAAAATATATGTCAGATCTTAGAAATACTATAGGAAAATGCTCTACCAGTAAAGCTTGAATTTTTTGATAATGACCTTTTAAAATGCAGGTTTTAACTTTAACAAGATTATTCTGATTCCTGGGATTTCTGTTTTAAAAGTGCAACCAGCCTAGGCGGAAACTGTACACCGTGGTCTTCCAGATGGGTGACTGATGGCTTTGTGTAGCCGATGCACGCTTTAATATTTGCCTATAGCCCAGCAGCAAAGAAGCCCCTGCCGTGGGGCAGGGGGACTTTTTTATCCTGCCAATTACAGCATCACGATTCTTTCTGGGCACTGGCATTTTGTGAAACTCTCAAGGGAAGGTGATGCAGGGGAGAAAATGTGAATTACGTTACATAGATGGATGTTTTTATGTCTTCTACCCCTTTCCTAGAACTAGTACAACTCTTAACTATGACGGTCCCCAGTTCACCAGATTTGCATCTAGTCATTATCTCATTCAAATATGACTTGGTGACACTAGTCGTAGCTAAGTTACTTGGCATGTTTGACTTTTGACAATAACAAAAATGCTTTTGGATTTTGTTTTATTTCGAGAAAATGTATACAATACCATTTCAATGTTACAACCATTTTTAGAGTTATTGTCACCAATGTGAATATCATGTTTCTTCAAATCTGTTCTGAGCCTATAGTGTTTGCTTTGTGAACATAAGTGTATTGTGTATATTCTGTATAGTTATATTGTACTGTAATATTAGCTTATTTAATATAAGGAAAATATGTATTGGGTCCCTTTTTGCTAGACTGATTGTTTAATCTTTTTAAAAAAGGTTTAAACGTAGGTCAGTCTCGGTGGCTCACGCCTGTAATCCCAGCACTTTGGGAGGCCGAGGCAGGTGGATTATCTGAGGTATGGAGTTCAAGACCAGCCTGGCCAACAGGGTGAAACCCTGTCTTTAAAAAAAAAAAAAAAAGGTTTACACTTTTTAAAAAAAGTCTTTAAACTGGGCTTTATTACACAGTCACAAATAAAGTTGGAGTTAGGAAAGGGATGGACAGGGAAAAACTAATTTTTAGTGTCTTTGGATGGAAACATGAGGCTGAAGTTTGGGTTTGTTTTTGTTTTCTCATTAAAATATCTTATAATTTGTAGAATAAAACTTCCTGCTGTTGTTAAAAAATAAAAGAACCTGGGATTCCATGCTTGGGTCCCCTTCCACAATCCTCATGGAAGCTTTCTCTCTCTCATTTTTTTCTCTCTCTTTCTCTCTTCCTAAATAAATCACTTTCTGCAAAAATAAATAAATATAATAACCTTTCTTGGATAATGAGTGCGTTTTCCAATCCTTTCCTTTATAGCCACAAAAGATAGCTATTGATATTGCCTACAGTTTAATTCTACCTCATAACCATCATGAGCTAACGCCGGGTGTCCTTGTGTCAACTCATTAGATGTCCTGAGTGTGCAAACAGTAACAATGGCAAAGCAGGTTAGCTACCAACATATCCACCAATGTCAAGTGCACTATAGAAGTCCTTAATTTTCTGTCTGCATAGACCTAGCAAGATGTTGTCAGAGCTGGCTCATAGACCGTGATTGGTGAGTCTGTTTGAAATTCCAGCTCTTCCATCACAGCATTAGACGTGATAAATGGGCTGGGGCCTGACGGTGAACAGCGGCCATCAAGGACAGCCAGAGTATCCTTCAGGCTGAATTAGGGCGAAATGCCCAGAAACTGCAATGTGCTAACAAGATCTGTGAAGGCTACACAGATTAAAGGGAAGATTTTGGTTTGGTTTGGTTTTGTTTTTTCAAATACAAGGATGGTTTATTTCCTTCATTACCCACCCTGTCCTCAGCTATCCTCCCAGGATTCTGACAACTGTGTCACTCAAGTTGCTCACTGGGTTTTCAGATGAACAGCATCCTTCACCATTTGCCATGAAGCTATCTGTATTATTCAGTCAAGGGTGTAAAAATGACACACTGTGGAAGGCACCTATAAAGAGGTTAAGGCATTGAGATACATTATTTCCTTATGACAAATATTCTCTTTTTTTTCCTAGCAAATAATGTCTTCATTAATTCTCGCTACTCGCTGGTGCTAGGCTACCATCTAGTAAGCATGCAGTGACACTGAACCGGCCACGATTCGTCATCCTGCGTGGGTCGTTCTTCTTTGTTTGAATAATGCCTTCTGTCACCTCCGCCGTCTGGCTTATCAGTAGAGGGGAAGCTGTTCTCACATGCCTGCCCAGGTGTTTGCAGCCTGGAGCTTCACTTACAAACACCGAAGAGAGGTCCTTTTAACTGGTATGCTCTTCGAAGTCTCTTTCAACACTAGAATTTTCTGTTTTTCATATCGCTTCCACCTCTAACACATAAACTTATTTTTTATTCTTCTTGAATTTTATAATATACATGGTACATGTTTTGGGTCTAGAAAGTTTAAAGATAAAAGTGTCTGAATAAAAATACTAATCCTCCCCCAAAAACAAAATAAATAAAGAAATAACAAAAATTGAAATCCCCAAGTTTGTGTTGTTAAAGTCCTCCCTAAAAAAGGCAATGAAACTGGCTGGGCGCAGTGACTCAGGCCTGTAACCCCAGCACTTTGGGAGGCTGAGGTGGGCGGAACACCAGGTCAGGAGATCGAGACCATCCTGGCCAACATGGTGAAACCCCACCTCTACAAAGAATACAAAAATTAGCTGGCTGTGGCAGCATGTCCCTGTAATCCCACCTACTCAGGGGGCTGAGGCAGGAGTATCCCTTGAAGCCAGGAGGCGGAGGTTGCAGTGAGCCGAGATCATGCCACTGCACTCCAACCTGGCAACAGACCTAGACCCCATCTAAAAAAAAAAACAGCCGCAGAACTAGCTAGCCAGTGCTCTCTTTTACCACTGTTTACTATTTTGCATTGTCATATTTATATGGATACATTTTCTGAGATTACAGGCATAAGCCACTATACCTTCATTATACAGGCATGAACCATTATATCTTCAACTAAACACACAGGCTCTGCTCTTCCTATGTTGCCTATTTATATTTTCCTGAAAAATAAACTTTGTTTTATTCTTCTTACTGTCTTTTCTTGGCCTCCTTTACAATGATGAATAGTGATGGTGTAGATAGCTTCTATCTTTGTCCTGCTCCTGATAGCAAAGGAAGAGTTTTTGCCACTAATGTATTTGGTGTAGGTTTTTATTTTGCTAAGCTTTCTCATCAATGTGGGTGAACTTTTATCAAATACTTCTTTTGCATCTGTTGAATAAAGCATATGATATCTTTCCTTTAATTTCTGAATATTGTGAATAACATTAATGAAATTTTTAAATGATAAAACAACCTGGCATTCCTGGTATAAACCCAACACAAAGTTTATCCATTTTATATAACGCTGGATGTGATTTATTAATTTTTCTATCAGGATTTTTGACTCTAGGTTCACAGATGAGACTAACTGCTTACATTTTCTTTCTTGGCTTTCTTGTTTTGGTGTAGATTTGAGGTTATGCTAACCTTACAAAAAGTATTGGGAAATCTCCTTTTTTCTGTGAAAAAGTATGTGAGTATGTGTGAAATTAGAAAAATGTTTCATATGAATGTTTGGTGAAAATCACCAGTAAAGTCATCTAAGTCTGCATTTATTTATTTATGTATTTATCTTTCTTTCTTTCCTTCCTGCCTTCTTTTTCTTTCTTTCCTTCTTTCTTTCTTCTTTCTCTTTTTTTCTTCTCTTTCTCTCTTTCTTTCTTTCTTTCTTTCTCTCTTTCTTTCCTTCTTTGCCTTTCTTTCTTGCTCTTTCTCTTTCTTTCTTTCTAGGCAGGATTTTGCTTGGTTACCCATGTGAGAGTGCAGTGGTACGATCATGGCTCACTGCAACCTCAACCTCCCAGGTTCAAATGATCCTCCCGCCTCATCAAAAAAAAAAAAAAATTATAGAGATGAGGTCTCATTATGTTGCCCAGGCTGGCCTTGAACTCCTGGGCTCAAGTGATCCTCCTGCCTTAGCCTCCTAAAATGCTGGGATTATAGGTGTGAGCCACCATGCGGAGCCTGGCTGGAATTTTAATGGCCTTTTTGTTTTCAATTACCAATTCAATTTCTTCAATAGAGTTAGATTTGCCCTATTGAAGAAACTTTAGAACTTTTTAGGTGTTTTATTTCTTCTGAAATCAGTTTTGCTAAGTCATTTTTCATGAGAATTTGTCCATTCGGTTTAAATTTTTAAATTCATTGCCATACAGTTGTCAATCACATTTTATTTTCTTTTGAATGACTGTTACACCTATAATGATATCCCTTTTCTCATTCCTGGCACTAATGACTTGTGAATTCTCGCTCTGATTTTAATCACAGCGGTTTATCAATGGCACAATGTCAAAGAACTAACTTTTTGACTTTATTGATCCTCTCTAGTGTATATTTATTTTCTCTTATTTCTGTCTTTTATTATTATTTTCTTCTTCATGATTTTTTTGTGTGGTTACCTTTCTACCCCACCACTTATACCTATTTACGATTTGATTGACATTTAAATAGTGATCAGTTTCCTGGTAATAGATAATAGTTGCTTAACTATAATTCCAGTTAGAATATAGCTGGTTTGGTTGACTAGAGTATACCACTAATTAGGCTAAGGTCAAAATTTTGATTCTTTCTTGGTCTGGTGCAGTGCCTTTGAGCCCATGGCTGTAGTCAGCCACTTTACAGAGGTCACTGAAAATGCTGCTATAACTTTGGAGCATTGTAAGCATTTCGTCATTACTGAAGAGAAAAAAAATATAGAAGTTCACATTCTACCACCTGTTGGTCACTTCTGTTTTCTTCAACAAGTGAAAAATAGAAGATTTTGGCTAGGTGAGGTGGCTCATGCCTATAATCCCAGCACTTTGGGGGGCCAAGTTGGGCGAATCACCTGAGGTCGGGAGTTCGAGACCAGCCTGACCAACATGGAGAAACCCTGTCTCTACTAAAAATACAAAATTAGCTGGGTGTGGTGGCACATGCCTGTGATCCCAGCTACTCAGGAGGCTGAGGCAGGAGAATCGCTTGAACCAGGGAGGCAGAGATTGCAGTGAGCCAAGATCACACCATTGCACTCCAGCCTGGGCAACAACAGCTAAACTCTGCCTCAGAAAAAAAAAGATATATGATTTTTAAAAAATCACAGAAGAAAAGGTTTATCTGTTGGTAAAAATATGCTGGTAAAAATAATTCCATTTCCGTTTGAGTTTGATGTATATTATAACCTTTCAAAATACTTAAGAAATTTTCACAAATTGAGTTTCATTTCATTATATTATTGTCATTATACATTCTGCTTTAAAAATTATTAAAATAGGTAAAAAATATCATTATTTGCAATATGCTTAATTAATTTACCTAGTGTCAGCTATGGCATTTCTAAGCGTAACTTAGAGTGGTTCGCTCTGATGGCGATCAGAGACAAGAGTGTTCCCATAGGCAATGTTCTGTGATGCATGTAAGTTATTGTTTTTGTCAACAGCAAGTGCTAGGTTCTCCTAGCCCTCACAATATCTGGTGTATATGCATCAGAAATGGAGAGGAAGCATGCAATCTTGTCACCTTGACTGACAAGAAGAGTTTACTCTTTCTGGTTTCCTGTATAACATCATGTACCACACTGCTATGGAGATAGGAATAGGAGTGGTGTATTAGAGAACTCTAAAACAACAGGGCTGAAAGAAAGTAATGATTTCCTATGATGTTGACTTGTAACCTTTAGAAAATTCTTGAGTGTTAGCCTGTCAATCACAAGGTGCTGAAAATTTGAAAAAGATAATATTTTACTCTCACTAAAGATATCAGTGATTCGAGGGGGGATCCAAGATGGCCAAATAGGAACAGCTCCGGATTGCTGTTACCAGCAAGAACAACGAAGAGGGTGAGTGCCCACTGCATTTCCAAACAAGTTTTCACTGCCCGCAGACCAGGAGATTCCTGGGCCCAAAAGCACCACGAGTTTTTAGCACAGCGGTTTCAGCTGGTGCTGGCTTGGCACGCAGAAACTCACACAAATCTGGGCAGCCATTTCAACTGGCGCCTGGAACACCTGGGAGAGAGAGCCACCCATTCAACTGAAAGGGAGGGGGCAGAGTCAGGGAGCCAGGCGATCTGGCTAGGCGGGTACCTCCCCCACAAAACAAGCAATCTGAAACGCTCTGGATTGAGAGTTTCACAGCAAGTGCAACTAGATCCAGGATGGTCCAGTTCAGTGTGGGGAAGGGCGACCCCCACTATCGAGGCAGTTCACACAGCAGCTGGACAGAGCCTGCAGCAGCTCAGCAATGCCTCTGCTGGCAAACTGTGACTAGACTACTCCGTGCAGGGCAGGGCATCTATGAAAAAAGGCAGCAGCACAACAGGAACTTATAAATAAAGCCAACCTTCCTAGGACAGAGCACCTGAGAAAAGAGGTGGTTATGAGTTCCGCTGCAGCAGACTTAAACGTACCTGCCCAGCAGCTCTGAATGGAACAATGGAGCTAACAGCTAAGCACTTGAGCTCCTATAAGGGACAGACTGTCTCCTCAAGCAGCTCCCTGACCCCCATATACCCATAGAGACAGCCGATAAAGGAGAGCTCAGGCCAACATCTGGCAGGTACCCTTCTGGGACGAAGATGACAGAAGAAGAAACCGGCAGCTACCCTTACTGTTCTGCAGCCCCCGCAGGTGATCCCCAGGCAAGCAGGGTCTGGAGTGGACCTCCAGCAGTCCTGCAGCAGAGGGGCCTGACTGTTAGAAGGAAAACTAAGAAATGGAAAGAAAGAACTTCATCATCAATAAAAAGGATGTCCATTCAGAGACCCCATCTGAAAGTCACCAACTACAAAGACCACAGGTAGATAAAGCCACTAAGATGGGAAGAAACCAGCACAAAAAGGATGAAAACACCAAAAACCAGAGCGCCTTTCCTCATCCAAAGTATCACAACTCCTCACTAGCTAGGGATCAAAGATGGATGGAGAATGAATCTGATGAATTGACAGAAACAGGCTTCAGGAGGTGGGTAATAACAAACTTCTCAGAGCTAAGATAACATGTGCTAACCCAATGCAAAGAAACTAAGAACCTAGACAAAAGGTTAGATGAGATGCTAACTAGAATAAACAGCTTAGAGAAGAATATAAACAACTTAATGAAGCTGAAAAACACAGCATGAGAACTTCGCAAAGCATACACAAGTTTCAATAGCCAAACTGACCAAGCAGAAGAAAGGATATCAGAGATTGAAGATCAACTCAATGAAATAAAACGACAAGGCAAGAATAGAGAAAACAGAGTGAAAAGAAATGAACAACGACTCCAAGAAATATGGGATATGTGAAAAGACCTAATCTACGTTTGATAGGTGTACCTGAATGTGACTAACAGAATGAATCCAAGCTGGAAAACATTCTTCAGGATATTATCCGAGAAAACTTCCCCAGTCTAGCAAGGCAGGCCAACATTCAAGTGCAGGAAATACAGAGAACACCACAAAGATAATCCTCAAGTAGAGCAACCCCAAGGCATATAATTGTCAGACTCATCAGGGTTGAAATGAAGGAAAAAATGCTAAGGGCAGCCAGAGAGAAGGATCGGGTTACCTACAAAAAGAAGCCCATCAGATTCACAGCAGATTTCTCTGGAGAAACCCTACAAGCCAGAAGAGAGTGGGGGGCCAATATTCAACATCCTTAAAGAAAAGAACTTTCAACCTAGAATTTCATATCCAACCAAACTAAGCTTCATAAGAGAAGGAGAAAGAAAATCCTTTATGGACAAGCAATTGCTGAGAGATTTCATCACCACCAGGCCTGCCTTACAAAAGCTCCTGAAAGAAGCACTAAGCAAGGAAAGGAACAACCAGTACCAGCCACTCCAAAAACGTACCAAATGGTGAAGACCATTGACACAATGAAAAAAATGTGTCAACTAACAGGCAAAACATCCAGCTAGCATCAAAATGGCCGGATCAGATTCACACATAACAATATTAACCTTAAATGTAAATGGACTAAATGCCCCAATCAAAAGACACAGACTGGCAAATTGGATAAAAAGTCAAGACCCATTGGTGTGCTGTATTCAGTAAACCCATGTCACATGCAAGGATACACATAGGCTCAAAATAAAGGGATGGAGGAAGATTTACTGAGCAAATTGAGAGCAAAAAAAAGCAGGAGTTGCAATCCTACTCTCTGATAAAATGGACTTTAAACCAACAAAGATCAAAAGAGACAAAGAAGGGCATTACATAATGGTAAAAGAATCAATGCCTCAAGAAGAGCAAATGATCCTAAATATATACACACCCAATACAGGAGCACCCAGGTACATAAAGCAAGTTCTTAATGACCTACAGAGACTTAGACTCCCACACAATAATAGTGGGAGAATTTTAACATGCCACTGTCAGTGTTAGACAGATCAATGAGACAGAAAATTAACAAGGATATCCAGGATTTGAACTCAGATCTGGACCAATCGGACCTAATTGATATCTACAGAAATCTCCACCCCAAATCCACAGAATATACATTCTTCTCAGCATCACATCACACCTACTCTAAAACTGACCACATAATTGGAAGTAAATCACTCCTCAGCCAATGCAAAAGAATGGAAATCATAACAAACAGTCTCTCTGACCACAGCAGTCAAATTAGAACTCAGGATTAAGAAACTAACTCAGAACCACACAGCTTCATGGAAACCGAATAACTGGCTCCTGAACGTCAACTGGATAGACAATGAGATGAAGACAGAAATAAAGATGTTCTTTGAAACCAATGAGAATGAAAACACAACGTACCAGATCTCTGAGACACATTTAAAACAGTGTCTAGAGGGAAATTTATAGCAATAAATGCCCACATGAGAAGCAAAGAAAGATCTAAAATCGACACTCTATCATCAAAACTGAAAGAGCTAGAGGAGCAAGATCAAAAAAACTCAAAACTAGCAGAAGACAAGAAATAACTAAGATCAGAGCAGAACTGAAGGAGATAGAGATACAAAAAATCCTTCAAAAAATCAATAAATCCAGGAGCTGGTTTTTTGAAAAGATCAACAAAATAGACAGATCGCTAGCCAGATTAATAAAAAAGAAAAGAGCGAAGAATCAAATAGATGCAATAAAAAAACCGATAAAGGGAATATCACCACTGATTCCACAGAAGTACAAACTACAATCAGAGATTACTACAAACAACTCTATGCACATAAACCAGTAAACCTGGAAGAAATGGATAAATTCCTGGACACTTGCACCCTCCCAAGCCTAAACCAGGAAGAAGTTGAAACCTTGAATAGACCAATAACAAGGGCTGAAGTTGAGGCAGCAATTAACAGCTAACCGACTAAAAAAGTCCAGGTCGAGACGGGTTCACAGCTGAATTCTACCAGACATACAAAGAGGAGCTGGTACCATTCCTTCTGAAACTATTCCAAACAATCCAAAAAGAGGGAATCCTTCCCAAATCATTTCACGAGACCAACATCATCCTGATATCAAAACCCGACAGAAACTCAACAAAAAAAGAAAACTTCAGGCCAATATCCATGATGAACATAGATGCAAAAATCTTCAATAAAATACTGGCAAACTGATTGCAACAGCACATCAAAAAGCTTATCCATCACAATCAGGTAGGCTTCATTCCAGGGATGTAAGACTGGTTCAACATATGCAAGTCTATAAACGTAATCCACCACATAAACAGAACCAAAGACAAAAACTACATTATTATCTCAATAGATGTAGAGAAGGCCTTCGACAAAATTCAATAGCCCTTTAAGCTAAAAACTCAATAAACTAGGTATCAAAGGAATATATCTCAAAACAATAAAAGCTATTTACGGCAAACCTACAGCCAATATCATACTGAATGGGCAAAAACTGGAAGCATTCCCTTTGAAATCTGGCACTAGACAAGGATGCCCTCTCTCACCACTCTTATTCAATATAGATTGGAAGTTCTAGCCAGAGCAATTGGGCAAGAAAAAAAAATAAAGGGTATTCAATTAGGAAAAGAAGAAGTCAAATTTTCTCTATTTGCAGATGACATGATTGTATATTTAGAAGACCCTATCACCTCAGCCCCAAATCTCTTTAAACTAATAAGCAACTTCAGCAAAGTCTCAGGATACAAAATCAATGTGCAGAAATCACAAGCATTTCTATACACCAGTAACAGACTAACAGAGAGCCAAATCATGAGCAAACTGCCATTGACAATTGCTACAAAGAGAATAAAATACCTAGGAATACAACTAACAAAGGATGTAAAGGGCCTCTTCAAGGAGAACTACAAACCACTGCTGAAGGAAATGTGAGAGGACACAAACAGATGGAGAAACATTCCATGCTCATGGTTAGGAAGAATCAATATCGTGAAAATGGCCATACTGCCCAAAGTAATTTATAGATTCAATGCTATCCCCATCAAGCTACCAATGATCTTCTTCACAGAACTGGAAAAAACTACCTTAAACTTCATACGGAACCAAAAGAGAGCCTGCATAGCCAAAACAATCTTCAGCAAAAAGAACAAAGCTGGAGGCATCACGTTACCTGACTTCAAACTATACTACAAGGCTACAGTAATCAAAACAGCATGGTACTGGTACCAAAACAGAAATATAGACCAATGGAAGAGAACAGAGGCCCTGGAGGCAACGCCACACATCTACAACCATCTGGTCTTTGACAAACCTGACAAAAACAAGCAACGGGAAAAAGATTCCCTGTTTGATAAATGGTGTTGGGAAAACTGGCTAGCAGTGTGCAGAATGCAAAAACTGGCCCCCTTCCTGACACCTTACACTAAAATTAACTCCAGATGAATTAAAGACTTAAACATAAGAGCTAACACCATAAAAACTCTAGAAGAAAACCTAGGCAAAACCATTCAGGACATAGGCATAGGCAAGAACTTCATGACTAAAACACCAAAAGCATTGGCAACAAAAGCCAAAATAGAAAAATGGGACCTAATTAAACTCCAGAGCCTCTGTACAGCAAAAGAAACAATCATTAGAGTGAACCGGCAACCAACAGAATGGGAAAAAAGTTTTGCAATCTACCCATCTGACAAAGGGCTAATATCCAGAATCTACAAAGAACTAAAACAGATTTACAAGAAAAAAACAAACAAATCCATCCAAAAGTGGGCAAAGGATATGAACAGACGCTTTTCAAAAGAAGACATATATGAGGCCAACAAACGTGAAAAAATGCTCATCATCACTGATTATTAGAGAAATGCAAATCAAAACCACATTGAGATACCATCTCACACCAGTTAGAATGGCGAGCACTAAAAAATCTGGAGACAACAGATGCTGGAGAGGATGTGGGGAAATAGGAACACTTTTACACTATTGGTGGAAGTGTAAACTAGTTCAACCATTGTGGAAGACAGTGCGGCAATTCCTCAAACACCTAGAAATAGAAATTCCATTTGACCCAGCAATCCCATTACTGGGTATATACCCAAAGGATTATAAATCATTCTATTATAAAGACGTATGCACACATAGCGGCACCGTTTACAATAGCAAAGACCTGGAACCAACCCAAATGCCCATCAACGATAGACTGGACAAGGAAAATGTGGCACATATACACCATGGAATACTATGCAGCCATAAAATTGATGAGTTCGTGTCCTTTGCAGGGACATGGTGAATCTGGAAACTATCATTCTCAGCAAACTGACACAAGAACAGAAAATCAAACACCGCATGTTCTCACTCAGAGGTGGGAGTTGAACAATGAGAACACATGGACACAGGGAGGGAAGCATCACACACTGGGATCTGTTTCGGGGGGCCAAGGGAGGGACAGCTGGGTGGTGGGGAGGTCGGGGAGGGATAACATGGGGAGAAATGCCAGATGTAGGTGACAGGGGATGGAGGCAGCAAACCACATTGCCATGTATGTACCTATGCAACAATCCTGCATGATCTGCACATGTACCCCAGAACCTAAAGTACAATAAAAAAAAGAAAGAAATATATACAGCTAAAAATTGCTTATCACCTTAAAAAAAGTTATCAATGATTAGAAAATCAATTTTGAATCAATGATTCAAAAGCACAATCAATCATAGATTTTTTTTAAAAAGGAAAAATTGTCTATTAATCACACAGTAAGTCAGGATGAATTTCAAATGGACCAAAGATCTAAATGTTATTAATTAAATTACATAAATAGCAGGAAAAAAGGTCATTTGTAGCGTAGGAGTGGAGGAAAATCTTACAATGATTTGAAATCTAGAAGGAATTTTTTAAAAGATTGTAAATTGAACTACCAAACAACAAAGTCTTCTGAATAGCCAGAATACTAAAGGCAAAGACAAAAGGCAAATAATAAACTGGGAAAAATATTTGCCACTTAGCTTAAAGAATTTATAGAGAGTGTTCCTGAAAGTCGAGAAAGGACTGATTTTTTAAAGGAATAAAAGTTATAATTAACAGAAAATGGAAAGCAAATGATCTTGAAAGATATGAAAAGATACTCAGCCTCACTCATAGGAGAAATGAGAAAACTACATTAAGACACTCTTTTTCGCTTATCAGACTAACAGAAATTCCAAACTTGGATGTCAAACACCTAGAGTGAGGCTGTGGGAGGAAACAGGAACTCTCATAAATTGTTAGTGGTAATACAAAATAATAGAAACTCTGTGGAGGAGAATTTGGTAATATCTGGCAAAATTCCATTATGAGTTTATCCTTTGATCCAGCAATCCTATTTCTAGGACTGCAATCCAGTGATACATTTGCAAACAAACAAACAAAAACCACAAAAAAAATGGCATATTTGTGTTGTACATTCCAACATTATTTGTAATGACAAAAGATTAGAAACCACGCAAACATCTCTCAGTAAGAAATGGTTGACTAAAGTATTTAAAAATTTACATAATGGAGCACAATGAAGCTGTAAAAAAAAGAAATAAGAAATCTGCATTGACACTGATGTGGAGTGACATCCAGAATATATCAGTAAGACCAGGTACGGTGGCTCACTCCTGTAATCCCAGTACTTTAGGAGGCTGAGGAGGGTGGATCACCTGAGGTAAGAAGTTCAAGACCAGCCTGGCCAAAATGGTGAAACCCCATCTCTACTAAAAATACAAAAAATTAGCTGGCATGGTGGTGCACGGCTGTAGTCCCAGCTACTTGGGAGGTTGAGGCAGGAGAATCGCTTGAACTCAGGAGGTGGAGGTTGTAGTGAGCTGAGATTGTGCCATTGCACTCCAGCCTGGGAGACAGGGTGAGACTCCATCTCAAAAAAAAATAAAAATAAAAATAAAATAATAAATATATATATATATATGTAAAAGAAAATAAAATATCACCTGCAAAACAGTGTATATAGTGCACCACATTTTTAGTAAAGAAGAGAGGGAATGCACACATGTGTGCGTGCACACACACACACACACACACACACACACACACACACATTTGCTCATAGTTTCAAATGGAAACACAAGAAGGATAAACCAGGGGGAGAAATATTGGGAGAAGGCAGGAAAGAGCGAGAGGCAGAAACAGTAATGGAAATGAGACCTCCCTGAATGTATCTTGCTATAAAGCTTTGACTTTGAGATCATTTACATATTTTATATATTCAAAACTTAAATTAAGGATAGGAAATAAAGCATTTCCTAAAACTTGAAAATAAATCAAAATAGGTACTAAATTATGTATCAAATTGATGGTGTGTCACAAAGATAAAAGAGCTAGTTCAAGTTACTTTTGGACGCTGCATTTGGACTGTACATTATTAGAGGAATGTACTTTAAGGTCAAAAAAAAAAAAGAACTCCAAAAATATGTAAACTTCATTCAGTAGTCTTTCTGCTAGTAGTAACATTGACACTATAATTCTGAAATTATTATATGCGGCTTGAAGATTAATACATCATTATAGCAATAAAAAAGTATTGTTAGAAATCAAAATTTGTGTGTGTGTAACAGAAAAGACACACATATAAAATTAAAGAATTTCAGTCAAACCAGCCATGGCGGCTCACGCCTGTAATCCCAGCACTTTGGGAGGCTGAGGCAGGTGAATCACCTGAGGTCAGGAGTTAGAGACCAGCCTGGCCAACATGGCATAACCCCATCCCTACTAAAGTTACACAGATTAGTCGGGTGTGGTGGTGGGTGCCTGTAATCCCAGTACTCGGGAGGCAGAGACAGGAGAATCACTTAAACCCTCGAAGGTTGCAGTGAGTGGAGACCACATCATTGCACTCAAACCTGGGTGACAAGAGTGAAACTCCATCTCAAAAAAAAAAAATTTTCAGTCAAAACTCAGTGACGTCAGATTTGAAATGGAGCTATTATTATTAACTTTGGAGGCTTTAAAAATTCATTTTCTATTCTTGTACCCGTTGGAGAAAAAATATATATTTATTTTCTAGATTAGTCAACAGAAGCAATAACAACGATGAATACACCATTTCCCACTAAAACAAGCCAGGGCTCCTTAGAGAAATGGCCAAGCACAAACTGAAGGCAGGCACAGTATGAGCTGACCCTGGGGCTTGTGCTAGAAAGCAAGAATATTAGCAAAGACTAACGGGGGTCGCACCAAAAGCCAACTTGTGGGGCTTCCGTGGTCTCAGGTAAAATAATTAGAGCATCAAAAAGAAGAATGACTGTAATTGACTAAAACATAGCAAGTATGTAAAATCAATACATTTATAATGATAATGGAGGTGAGACTGAGCAAGAAATTGAAACAGAGAGAGAAACAATAGCAACTGAAAAAAAAAAAAAAGCATAGGGCACTGTTGAAGGTAGCTAGGGCACCAACTCCCTACTGTGAGAATTGGTAATTTAAGAAAAAGAATTTAGCATTTATCCCGCCTGTTACATCTGAATTGTATTTCCAGGTTACTAAAAAGCCCTACTTCATCAGGAAGTGTTCTTTACAGGAGAATTTCAGCTAATATACTCAGAAGGAATAATAGAACAAAAATGGTTAAAAATCATCTTTTTCAAACTGTTATTGAATAATAGGTCCAGAGATTAAATTAATGCAAAACCTAATGGAAAATGATTGACAGGGAATTTTTCAGTGGAAGGATCAGACTGCCATCACCTGAACCAAATGACTGATCTCGCCTCACTGAATGTTTGCACCAGATTATGCACTTTTACATAAATAGGGTATTTTATGACATATGCTTGTCAAAGAGGTTGAACCAAATCTAATTCAGCCCTTAGATTTCACTTTCAGGTTATAGAAGAAACAAGGAACAAAACCAGCAAGTTAAAGGAATCAAGAAAATGCAGAATGGGGGACGTTCTATAGCAAAACTGATCCAATTCTGAAAACAAGTCAAGGACATAAGGAAAACGGGACAAAAAAAGTGAGAATGTTCTTGGTTATAAAAAGACTTAAGAGCCATAATAATCAAATACAATGAGTGGAGGAATTTGAGTATAAACTAATCATTCTTATTTAGGATTTTTTAATGTAAATTAGATGTGATAACGATATGAGAAATGGCCTTATTTTTTAGAAATAGTTTGAGGTGAATGGAATACTATGCAGCCACAAAAAAGAATGAGATCATGACTTCTGTGGGAACATGGATGGAGTCGGAGGCTATCATCCTTAGCAAACTAATGCAGGAACAGGAAACCAAATACCAGATGTTCTCACTGACAAGTGGGAGCTAAATGAAGAGAATTCATGAACACAAAGAAGGGAACAGACACTGGAGTCTACTTGAGGGAATAAAAATAACTGTTGGGGGCTGGGCGCAGTGGCTCACGCCTGTAATCCTAACACTTTGGGAGGCCGAGGTGGGTGGATCACCTGAGGTCAGCAGTTCAAGACCAGCCTGGCCATCATGGTGAAACCCCATCTTTAAAAAAATAAAAACCTGTGGGGTACTAGACTTAATACCTGGGTGATGAAATAATCTGTAGGACAAACCTCCATGGCGTGAGTTTACCTATATAACAAACTTTCACATGTATCCCCAAACCTAAAATAAATGTTTTTAAAACCAATTTAAACAAAGAAATAAATATTCTGAGGTAAAGAAGTATTTTGCGGTGAAATTACATGGTATCAAACTTGTGCCTTAAATAACTGAAGAAAACAAAAAGAAGACGGGGAAAGAGAAAGAGATAAAGAATGGTTGGATAAAGCAAGTGTGACGAAAATCAAAGCAATGAATTGAGAAATGGGTTCACGGGGATTAATTATCTTACTTCCTATACTTTTGTGATGAAAATGTTTATGATAAGATGTCTTTTTTTTTTTTTTAAAGCCTACAGCACCCAGTATTCCCAGTCGGTCTCCCATCCAAGTACTAACCAGGCCCGACCCTGCTTAGCTTCTGAGATCAGGTGCATTCAGGGTGGTACGGCCATAGACTATGATAAGATGTCTTCTAAAAGTCAATCATTGGCTGGTTGAGTGTATGAATTACTCATACCTGTAATTCCAGCACTTTGGGAGGCCAAGGTGGGTGGATCATTTGAGGTCAGGAGTTCAAGACCAGCCTGAATAACATGGTCTCTACTAAAAACCCCAATCTCTACTAAAAATACAAAAATTAACCAGGCATGGTGATGGGTACCTGTAGTCCCAGCTACTCAGGAGGCTGAGGCAGGAGAATCCCTTGAACCCAGAAAGACGGAGGTTGCAGTGAGCTGAGATCACATCACTGCACTCCGGTCTATCTCAAAAAAAAAAAGTCAACCGTTAAGGCACTTTGCCAGAAAAAATTTTACATGATCAATATATCACTGCTGGATGGACATCTGTGCTGACAGTGGTTTTTTCAGACAGGCCAAAAAAGAGACACACTAAGAGTCGGTGAAAGGGACTCCTATGGAGCTGCTCTGTCTTCATTATGTACTAAAGAGACATTTTATTTCCAAATTTTCCTTTACTTCCATGGAACACATTGATTCAATTCATTTAGCAAAAGGGTCCCACAGTCCCCAGACTTCCCTTGGCTGCCTAAAATATGTAGAGCAAAACTGAGCAATTTGGTTTGTTCGTTCCTAGAAAGGAATATTTCTTTAGCATAGGTACATAAAAAGACACGTGTTTTTATGATCTGGTCACAAAAAGTGAACATAAGGAAACCGCTGAACACATTGGGTTGGGAATAAGAAAAGCTGAGCTGTGCCAATGGCAGACTGTGTGGCCTGCAGCAAGCAGCTTCATGGTGTGTGAGATGGCATTGAGGGGATTCCCAGTTTCGTTGCTTCTTTGAACATATCACTCTCTCATGCAGCAGGGAGTTTCCCCTTCCAAGAGATTCATGAACAGAACATCAGCTACAAGGTCATTTCCTAGGTTCCCCTTGACTCTGAGATCTTCTGATTCTCTGACTCAGTTGCCAGTTTAATGCAAGCATTGCCCGTTGAAATGTTAAATGTCATTTCAAGCCAAAGTACATCACAGAGGCATGTTCACAGATAAATAAAAAGCTTTGGGCCGGGTGCGGTGGCTCACACCTGTAATCTCAGCACTTTGGGAGGCCATGGAGGGAAGATCACAAGGTCAGAAGATCGAGACCAGCCTGGCCAACAAGGTGAAATCCAGTCTCTACTACAAACACAAAAATTAGCTGGGTGTGGTGGTGGGGGCCTGTAATCCCAGCTACTTGGGAGGCTGAGGCAGGAGAATCATTTGAACCCGGGCGGCAGAGGTTGCAGTGAGCTGAGATTGTGCCATTGTACTCCAGCCTGGGTGACAAGGTGAGACTCTCTCAAAAAAAAAAAGCTCCGTAGGCCAACAGGTGACTCCTGTCTGTGACTGGATCAGCCATTGTGCCTATTCTATTTGTAGTACTTACTTTCCATGAAAGACAGTAGCTTATAGGCTCAGACTTAGAGGCAAAAAAACAAAAAGGACAGTAGCTTGTTTCTGGATTGACTGATCAATGTTTGGTTTTCTATAGCAGTGATTCTAGAGCTCACTAGCAAGCCTGGTCCCAGAATTTCTAAGGGGTTCTGGGGCCAAGACATATTTGAATGTAAAGTAAATGTTTGGGTGTTACATGAGATCATGTTACAGAAATAAAGCACCTTCTTCATTTGCATGACACTTAATCTTGCAACAGCTCTCTAGGGAAGATGCAGATGAAGAAATGGAGCCCCAGGAAAGGAACCTAGGACTTCCCTTCCCTTTTCCAAGCTATCTGTGTGAGGCAAGATTTTCTTCATATACTTTAACCAAAACCCAACTATTTGAACACAGAAGCAGATATGAGAAACCTGCTATCCCCTATTATGCCAGGCATGGAGGAGTTTTGCAAAATGTAAGACAATGCCACTCTTCTCACAAATTGTTTTTGTTTTGGAAGATGTAGTTATTTTTCATAAAATGTGTTATGTTAATATGCAATGGGTTTATTATTGTCATTCTAAAATGAATAGATGAATACATATTTTTAATTTTCTCAATTTTAACTTCTAGTATGCTAACGATGGGCAAATACACCACATAAACAAAAGCTCTCTCTGTGGGCCTCAATAATATTTGTGTATAAAGAGGTCCTGAGGTCATGTTACAGAAGTAAAGCATCTTTGTAAGCATGACACTTAACCCTTGCAACAGCTCTTTAGAGAAGATGCAGATGAAGAAATGGACTCTCAGAGAAATAAAGCTCCATTTGCAGGGACACAAAGAAGAAGTGGCAGAACCAGAGTTCAATCTAAGTCAGTCTGATTGCAGGGCTTCACCTATTAACCACCAGGCAATGCTTGCCCCAAAAACGGCCAAAGCTCCTCCTCCCAAGGATGCATCCAATCTGCGTTTTTGACTATTGACTTGATCTGGTTACATGAAAACGCACTAAAGAACCCTGGCTGAAACTCACCCAAACTTAACCTGTGACTGGAACTGAAATCCCTGCTTGTTCTCTACATACCAAGTTGATTCAACGAATTCCCCATCATTTCAGTGCTTTGCTAAAGCAGTGAGAAATTCACATGGTGTACCAGTGACCATGTCTTCAGTTGCAAGGAACAACAGTGCTATCGCTTAGATGTCTGCCCCTCAAATCTCGTGTTGAAATTTGATTCTCAATGTTGGAGGTGGGGCCTAATGGGAGGAGTTTGGATCATGGGGGTTGATCTCTCGTGAATAGATTAATGCCCACCCTGCAGGAGTGGGGGTGAGAATGAATTCTCACTCTATCAGTTCCTGAGAGAGCTGGTTGCTATCAGGTGAGTGCACAAGCAATTGCAGGTTCTGCATTGTTGGAATTTGCTGTTTGATATTAGAGTACATTCTTATATAAATGTGGTTATGTTATATATCATTTAATGGGCATTTCTCGCTTTATGGTTTTTTTGCTAACAACTTATTACTTGCTGTTCATTTTATGTTTATTTTAGACTATGGAAATGATATTAGACAAAAAGAAAATTTGAGCAGTTTTCTTATGCAAGTTCAAAACGGGTCCTAAAGCAGCAGAAACAACTCACAAATCAGCAATGCATTTGGCCCAGGAACTGCTAACAAACATACAGTGCAGTGGTGGTTCAAGAAGATCTGCAAGGAAGATGAGGGCCTTAAAGATGAGGAGCAGAGTGGGTGTCCATCGAAAGCTGACAACGACCAATTGAGAGTCATCATGGAAGCTGATCTTCTTACAACTACACAAGAAGTTGCCAAAGAACCTGACATCAACCATTCGATGATTGTTCGGCATTTGAAGCAAATCGGAAAGGTGAGAAAGCTTGATAAATGGGTGCCTCATGAGCTGACCGAAAATCACTGTTTTGAAGTGTCATCTTCTCTTCTTCTACACAACAGCGAACCATTTCTCAATTGGATTGTGATGTGCAATGTGGTTTTTATGCAGCAACCAGTGATGACCAGCTCAGTGCCTGGACTGAGAAGACGTTCCAAAGCCCTTCCCGAAGCCAAACTTGCACCAAAAATGGTTCACGGTCCGTTTGGTGGTCTGCTGCCAGTCTGAGCCACCGCAGCTGTTTGAATTCCGGCGAAACTGTTACACTTGAGAAGTACACTCAGCAAATCGGTGAGATGCACCAAACACTGCGATGCCTGCAGCTGGCATTGGTCAACAGAAGGGACCCAATTCTTCTCCATGACGATGCCTGATTGCACGTGGTACAATCAACGCTTCAAAAGTTGAATGAATCGGGCTGAGAAATTTTGCCTCATCTGCCGTATTCACCTGACCTCTTGCCAACCGACTCACACTTCTTCAAGCATCTCTACAACTTTTTGCAGGGAAAATGCTTCCACAACCGGCAGAATGCAGAAAACACTTTCCAAGAGTTTGTTGAGTCTTGAAGCATGAATTTTTACCCTGCGGGAATGTACAAACTTATTTTTCATTGGCAATAATGTGTTGATTGTAATGGTTTCTCTTTTGATTCATAAAGATGTATTTGAGCCTCGTTATAATGATTTAAAATTCACGGTCTGAAACAGCAATGACGTTTGCACCAACCTACAGAAAGAACCTGGCACCTCCCTTCTCTCTCTTGTTTCTTCTCTTGCCATGTGACCTCTGCACATGGCTGCCCTGCGATCTCTGCACATGTCTGCCCTGCTTCTTTGCCCTCTGCTGTGAAGGAAAGCAGCCTGAGGCTTTCACTAGACACCCAATCCTCCAGCCAGCAGAACCATGAGCCAAATAAACCTTTTTTCTTAATAAATTACCCAGCCTCAGGTCTTCCTTTGCAGCAACACAAATGGACTAAGATAAGCATAAGGGAATGAATTCTCATACCTAGGAAGAAGTCCACAGGTAAGAAATCTGCAGGCTCATTCTGCTGTGGCTCTGGCCCTGTTTCTCCGTCTCTCTCGCCTCTTCTGTTTTTGGCTGAGCCTCAGTCCCATGGCTGGGTGCCAGATGGGAGCAGCACACTCCCACTCAGAAATAACCACTTCTAAAATGAAAAAAATCCATCTTTTTCTTGGGCCTCTTTTTAGGAACAAGAAAACCTTTCTCAGCGGCCCCCAACCCCAGCAGAATTCTCTTTTCTTCCCCATAGTCAGGATTAGTCCCCGTGCCTCTTCTAAATCAATCACTGGCAAGGGAAATGAGATCCAGATTGAATTAGACTGCCTGATCGGGAGTAATGGATGTTGGGGAGTTGACCACAGATTGTCACCTCTCTTTATGAATGACAAGTCTATCCAGCAATAATGGCCAGAGACAGTTGCAGCATCTCACTGGAAATCAGACCATTCTCACTGAATAGCAAAATGCATTCCATGATTTCAGCTCTCAACGGTTGGAGACTATCACCAGGTGAGCTGGGTACCAGGTACGGCAGCCTCAGGGCCCCACAGAGCAGGCTCAGTGTCCCTCTTCTCCCTTTGACAGCCAGGCTTGGTGCTTTAATAACTGCTGGCCACGTCAAAGTCCTTTCACTACGACTCTGATAGATGTTCTAATGACGTTGCCTTTGCATGCGTATCTATGGCTGTTGACCATTCCTACAACAGCACAAAACGTAATATTCCAGAGCAATAATTCAGTTGAAGAAACGGTCATGTTTCCATTTCCTGAATGCACGTTCAGAGGTAAGAAAACCGTGTTTGCTTTGAAGAAAAATTAGCAGTAATCATAGGTTATGTGAAAGTCATCTGACAAATTTAGGAAAGTCAGTACATGCAAATATTTGTTTGGGTTCTCAGTGCTCAATGCAAGGCTGGAGGCACTTAGCCTTTATTCTAAAGGAGCTTCTTTGGAATATGGATAAATGGACTGAATTTCATCCAAAGCTCCAGCTCGAGTAATGCTGCCAGACCACAAATTGACTCCTTGCAGTGTTATTTCTGGGGCAGCTGTGGTGTGGGTAACTCAGAGCACGCACTGGTCTATAACCAAAGGCAAATGGGCATCCTTTGGGCGCCAGCTTCTACCATCATCAACTAAGACCCTTCTCATTTTTAGGACTTGGCCAGTGGTCTGTGTGGATGTGTTACCTTGTCAGGAAAACACACAAAAATGAATTGGAGAGTCAATAAGAAGGGGTTTAAATCGACATTACAGAGGTCCAGTAGCAGAATCAGTATCATCAGGCTTCCCATTGACACTAAGATCAAGACGCAAGTCCTTCACATGCCCGTGAGGCTGGGCACAACCAGACCCCACTCCCTGGCCTGGCCTCCTCTCCTGCTGCTGCTCTTGGTGTCTGCACTACGCCATGTTGTCCTTCCTTGGCTCCTTGTGCCTGAGAGCCTGGTCACGTGCGATTTCCTCTGCTGAGAATGCTTCTCCATCTGTCCCGTCTTGGCCTGACTCCTGCTAGCCCCTCAGACCCCATTTAAACATCACTTCCTCAGGGAGACTTCTATGACCCCCCAGACTAGCTTTCATGTCCTCGTGCACTATGCTTTGAATGTATATGTCCCCCCAGAATTCATATGGTGGAACTTAAACCCCTAGGTAATCATATTAAGAGGTAGGGACTTTGGGGAAGTGATTGAAAGTCACAAGTGCTCCACTCTCATGAATGGGATTAATGCTCTTATAAAAGAGGCTTCAGGGAGCTGCCTGGCCATCCTATTTTCTCTGCCATGCGAGCACACAGCATTTGTCCCTTTTACCCTCCTGTCTTTGGTCATGTGAGGACACAGCAGCAAGGTACCATCGTGAAAGCAGAGAGCAAGCCTTCACCAGACACTAAATCTGCCAGTTCCTGGATCTTGGACTTCCCAGCTTCTAGAACAGCGAGAAAATAAGTTTCTGTTCTTTATAAATTATTCAGTCTTGGGCATTTTGTTATAGCGGGATGAACAGAATAAGGCACTGGCATGTTTTACCTCCTTCTTCAGTGTACTTACCCCACTGTTCCACGTAGTTGTGAGTGTGATTGTTTGATTGCTGTTAGTATTCCTATCTCATGACAGAAATATTCATATGAACAGGAGCTAAATTGGTGTTTACTGCTTGATTTCCAATACTTATCACAGCGCTTGGCATGGAGTTGGCTACCAATAAATATTTCTTGAATGGATGAATGAGGTCAGCTTCACAATTCTCCTGTCTTATTTCAGAAAGGCCGATTAGTCTCTTTTCAGAGATTGCTCTTAGTGGGAAATAGATCTTAACTGAGCTGTCCCAAGTATTTTGTGTGATAGCCAAAGTATGCATGCTCCTCCACCTTCCCTAATGCACATTTCATCCAGCTTTGGAGGACTCTCACTGACAAGGGTTGAGCTTAGTGACCTTTTCTAAACACTCACTATTCATCTTCACCTTCATGTGCCAGAAAGCTTTCCTTTTTGGGTCTCCTTATCCTCCAAGCTGCAGCGATAAACTAGTCTCCAAGATTCAAAACTCTTCCCATATTAAGTTATCTGTTGCTGCACAACCAGTTTCTATAAAATTATATTTCATATTTGTTGTTTTTATAATTTGTCTCCACCACGACAAAGAGGGTAGGGATCATCTCTGAAGTATTCCCTGCTCTAGCCCCAATGAGGGTTTAGCTTCAACTGTTATTTGCTGAATACCACGTTACTCTAAAGTTTAGCATCTTAAAAAACAGTAAGTACTTATTTTCTTATAGTTTCTGTGGATTCGGAATTCTGGAGCAACTTAGCTGGGTGTTTCTGGCTCAAGGTCCTGCATGAGGTTGTAGTCAAAATGTCAGCCTGGGCTGTGGTCAGCTTAAGGCTTGACTAGGGCCAGACGATCCACTTCAAAGTGGCATCAGTCACATCACTGGCTGATCAGTGCTGGTTGTTGTTAGGAGGCCTCAGTTCTTTATCACAGGCACGTCTCCATAGGGCTGCTTGAGCATCCTCACAACATGGTGGCTGACTTCCCCTAGGGCAAATGATCCAAAAATGAAAGCAAAAAGGAAACCACAATGTCTTTTATGAACTAGCTTCAAAGTCATACTCCTTCATTTCTGCAATATTCCATTGGTTACAGAGATTGGACCTATTTAATGTTGAAGAGGTCTCCATGAAGGCGTGACCATCACAAGGTGAGAATCACTGGGGTCATTCCTATAAACTTGCTCAACCTGAACTGGGTCCAGCCTTTTTTTTTGTTTTTTTTTTTTTTTTCAAATCAAACATTTACTTTCCTGCCTACAAATATCCATTAGCTTCCCATAACACATAGAAGAAAATCTAAAATGCTTACCAAACTTCCTGCCTCAATGCCTGATGTAATCCGGCCCCTCCGTACTAACCTCTCCTCATCTCTTAACTCCTCTCTCTCTGACTCACTCCACTCCAGCCACATTGGCTTTATTCTCTTTTTCAAAGATACCAAACTCAATCCTCTCCCAGAGCCATTGCATCTGCGGCTCTCTCAGTCTGGATCCGTCTTCTCCCGGGCACCTGCATGACTCCCTCCCATCTTTCATTCTGTGGCTCAGCTTAGGTGTTCACCTCTCCTACCTCCTTAGAGAGTCCTTCCAACCCCGCTGTGTTTCAGACTAGCACTCAGGTCCACCCCTTCACTCTCTCTTACTTTGCTCAGCTTGGTGTTTCTGAATAGCCATTGTCACAACCTAAAATTATATTGTATATTTTTTGTTTCTATACTTTGTCTTGACCACAACAAAGAGGGTAGGGGCCATCTCTGAAGTGTTCCCTGCTCTAGCCTGTGTTTGGAACAATGCCTGGTAGATGCCTGATATGGTTTGTCTCAGTGTCCCCACCCAAATCTCATGTTGAATAGTAATCTTCACTGTTGGAGGAGAGGCCTGGTGGGAGGTGAGTGAATCATGGGGGCAGACTCCCCCCTTGCTGTTCTCGTGGTAGAGTTCTCATGAGATTTGGTTGTTTGAAAGCATGTAGCACTTCTCCCTTCTCTCCTTCTCTCTCCTCCCAGCCATGTGAAGTGTACCTGCTTCCCCTTTGCCTTCCACCATGATTGTAAGTTTCCAGAGGCCTCCCCAGAAGAAGAAGACTGTACAGCCTGCAGAACTGTAAGCCAATTAAATCTCTTTTATTTACAAATTACCAAGTCTCAGATATGTCTTTACAGCACTGTGAGAACAGACTAATACAATGCTAGACACTCAGCTGCAATTTGCTGAATAAATGAATGACTACACCTGCAAAAAGGAGAGGTTGGACTAGATCAGTTTGCAGACTGGTGCTGTCCGAAGAACTGTTTGTTACTCATTCAAGACCAAAAAGTACAGAAATCAGGGCCAGGTGCAGTGGCTCATGCCTGTAATCCCAGTGATTTGGGACGCCAAGGCAGGCAGATCACCTGAAGTCAAGAGTTCGAGACCAGCCTGGCCAACATAGTGAAATCTCATCTCTACTAAAAATACAAAAATTAGCCAGGCGTGGTCGTGAGCACCTATAATCCCAGCTACTTGGGAGGCTGAGGCAGGAGGATCTCTTGAACCCGGGAGTCGGAGGTTGCAGTGAGCCGAGACCATGCCATTGCATTTCAGCCTGGGCAACAAGAGTGAAACTCCTTCTCAAAAAAAGTACAGAAATCGAAAGTAAACATTGAGAAACTTTTATAGCACTTTGACATCACTATGACATCCAAGCTCATGACCAGTGACTGATCTTAGTGAAGCCAGTAAAAAGTCTCCATTATAGACCAGTTCGGGTGTGTTGACCTTGCATGGTGAGCCGCGTGCAGCACATGCCACAAACTAGTCATCCGTAATTTTTCAGTGGCAGAAATGGAATCTGGATACAATTTTGGATCAAAGCTGACAAGTTAACTTTAAAATATCACCCGTTTTAAAGTTAGCTTGTCAGTTTTGGTCCAAAAGTGTATAAAATCCAGATTCCATTTCTGCCATTGAAAAATTATTTAAATGCAATTGCAGCTTTTCAGGATAAATGGTGACTGATGAAGGATTAAAGATAAATTCTGAAAATACAGCATTACTTGCTTCATCTTAGATAAAATGAGTATCCCAAGTTTGTATCCCCTGTCCTCTGCAATATATACCCTGAATTTCAAGGTTAAGGTCAAGACTTTATCTTTCTTTTCAGATAACGAGGTGGCATGACCACTGTAATCCTAGGACTTTGGGAGGTCGAGGCAGGTGGATCACCTGAGGTCAGGAGTTCAAGATCAGCCTGGCAAACATGCTGAAACTCCATGTCTACTAAAAATACAAAAATCAGCCAGGCATGGTGGCATGTGCCTGTAATCCCAGCTACTCTGGCGGCTGAGGCAGGAAAATCGCTTGAACCCAGGAGACGGAGGTTGCAGTGAACTGAGGTCATGCCACTGCACTCTAGCCTGGGCGACAGAGAGAGACGCTGTCAAAAAAAAAAAAAAAAAAAGCCATAGAGCCCAAAATCTAAAGTTCAAGCTTCAGTGTTGTGCCAGAAGAAATTATACACCATCAAAAGAGATTTTGAGGTGTCTCCCTGGACTATAGCATTTGGATGCAAAATTGTATTTTCTCAAGCTGCTATTTAAAACGAGATTCCACTGGATGTATGTAATGTTTTAAACGGAATTTTACGTCTTTTTGAAGCCACCAAAGAGTCCACTCTTTATACTGTAATTGTTCATTTCTATTAAATTTCTACCTTAGAAATTCAAGAAGTTGGCCAGACGCAGTGGCTCATGCCTATAATCCCAGCACTTTGGGAGGCCGAGGTGGGTGAATCACGAGGTCAAGAGATCGAGACCATCCTGGTCAACATGGTGAAACCCCATCTCTACTAAAACTACAAAAATTAGCTGGTCATGGTGGCACACGCCTGTAGTCCCAGCTACTTGGAAGGCTGAGGCAGGAGAATTGCTTGAACCCGGGAGGCGGAGGTTGTGGTGAGCTGAGATTGCACCATGGCATTCCCGCCTGGGTAACAAGAGCGAAACTCCGTCTCAAAAAAAAAAAAGAAATTCAAGAAGTCATCATTAGTGTGAAACGAGCTATTTATGATGGCTCCTGCCTGAATTTCACAAAGCAGTGAATAGACTCTTCGTTCACATTATCCACTGCTACCTGTCTTTCCACGGCTGCCTTTCTTTCCTTATGAGCACTGAACAGTCTGCTTCTCGCTTTGCTATTCCTGACTGTTCAGAGCCTCAAATAACCTGAGTGCTGTCTCCCCTAGAGAGTGCTGTAATCCAGCTCAGATCCTGGAGTCCGCCTCAGATTCTGGGCTTTCAATTTCTACAAGTCTTCACAGCGAGTTTTCTAGCAAACAAAACCTCACTAAAGCTTTGAAGAAGGAAGTGAATTGGCTTGGAGGGTTCTGTTGAAGGAAGCTGGGATTGAGGAAGAGATGAGAGTCCCTGCAGCTTTTGGAAGATGGAACGCATTTGCAGGGCAAGCAGTGAGGGCTACAAAGCCACGTCTCTGAAGGAATTCTGTATACCTGATCAGGCACAGGTTTCAGATCCTTCACACTACACATCAATTCTGGCTTCCGTCCAGTCATGACAAAGTGATTCTGGAAGTCTTAAAGGACCCAGGGCTTTCCCTCCAGCAGATCTTTGTTTTCCATGTCCAGGGGTCTGAAAGATGCATTCAATGTGATAAAATGTTTTCGTTTCAACAATCACAGGGGATTGGTGCTTTAAGCATATTATCTCTTTACTGAATTCAGAGAACTTTCCTGATTCAATTAAAAAAACACCAGCTCCTCTTCCCTATGTTCATTCCCACTCCAGGCCCAGGACGCTGTTACCATGAGAGACAGCCTCCAGGCAGAAGCGATGGGAATAATTCCCTTGGACATTGGAAACTTATGTCAGCAAATGCACGAAATATAAATGCCCTCAAATGTGATTTCCACAGGGGTTTAACTCTCTCCTCAGCATCAAGATCTTAACAAGCAAAGAGGTTGTTGTATTTTCACCCAGCTGTTTGTTATCGAGAGGGGTCTGTAGGATTGGTTCCATGCCTAAATCCACAGACGCAAAGAGACATAGCTGGTGTGATGTGGGGTTCATTTACTGAGTGGGGTCTGCTGCAGCTGGAGGGCAGCTCAAGGCTGTGATTTAGATCTTTGCTGCTACTAGCACCCGCTCTGATAGCCCCCCATCCCCAAGGTGCATGCTCCCTCTTCATCTTATTGCCCACTGTGAAAGTCCTTCATGAACCACAGATTGATTCCCGAGGTGGGCTGGGATTAGTGGGAGCTGATTTCAGAGCTTGGATTACTGAGTGGCAAAGCTTTTTCCCCCATGAACAGTCATGCTCTGGTGCAAAGCTCTTCTCAGGAAGAGCAGACTCCATCAGAGGCTTGAATGTGATGCTAAGATGGTTGCATTTGAAGGGTCTTCTGTGGGCTGGATTGGAACTGTTCAAAGATAGATCTCTTCTCTCTCCCGCACCCTGTTTTGCATTAATGTAGCAAAGGTAGATGATCTTTGCATAGGAGGTTTAAGCACACTTGCCTAGCACACTAGTTTCCAGAGGCGCCATAACAAGGTGTCACAAGCCCAGTGGCCTGATACAACAGAAATCTAATCTCTCACGGCTCCCGAGACCAGAAGTCTGAAATCAAGCTGCGGCAGGGATGCGCTGCTTCCGGAGCCTCTAGCAAAGAATCCGTTCCTGCCTCTTTCAGCTTCTAGTGGCCGCTGGTCATTCCTTGGCTTCTGGCTACATCACTTTAGTCTCTGCCTCCATGGTCACATGGCCTTCTCCTCTTCCGCCTGTGTCTTGTTCTTAGAAGGACACCTGTCTTTAGATGTATGGCCCACCTGGGTAATCCAGGATGATCCCCCCCACCTCAAGATCTTTAACTTAGTTACATTCACAAAGACCCTTCTTCCAAATAAAGTCACATTTGAGGGTTCTGGGGACTTGGACGTAGACATAGCTTTTGGGGTGGCCACCATGGAACCCATTGTAGGCAGACACATAATCTCTTCTGTGCTCTTAGTCCAAGAATGTTAGAGAGCAGAATGTGCAGAAAACAAATCTAATTGCTATCTATCCTACCAAATAGAGTTTTCCAGAAGCGGGCTCTGTTCTGGTTGTGTTTATGTCAGTGAGTGCTTGGCTAGTCCGAGGGATATTGACAGGCAATCGCCATCACCCCTCAGCCTACTGCCCTCTCGCGCCTCTGTGATTAGGTTCTGCTGTTTTCAGGAAGTCCCTCCACTGGACAAAGGCAATTCCACCCATGCTGACGGCTCAGCTCAAATAGCCCTCTTTCATGTCAGAATGCTCATGGAGTGGTCTCCAGCGTGGAGGGCACCCACCATGGCTCTTTGGAATACAAGAAGAAGATGCGAGAATTCTTTTTTTTTTTTTTTTCTGAGACAGGGTCTTGCTCTGTTACCCAGGTTGGAGTGCAGTGTCACAATCATAGCTCACTGCAGCCTCGACCTCCCTGGCTCAAGCGATCCTCCCACCTCAGCCTCTCCAGTAGCTGGGCCTACAGGTATGTGCCAACATGCCTGGGTAACAGTTTTTTATTTTTTGTAGAGATGGTGTTCACTATATTGCCCTGGTTGGTCTCAAACTCCTGGCCTCAAGTGAACCTCCCGCCGTGGCCTCCCAAAGTGTTGGGATTACAGGCATGAGCCACTGCGCCCAGCCAAGAATTCTTTACATTTAGTTTGTATCTTCAAGAAAGAAGGAAATTAAACCTTTCTCATATTCAACAGGTAAATTAGCAGAGGCTCATATATTTACTGTATTTACAATTTAGAAACATATATTGGATAGTACAATATAGAATGTCATTGTTGGACATTTTTTCCCCTACAAAAATGGCAATTTCATATGGTTCATCCTAACAGCATATTAGGAGCGAGTGCTCACAGAGCTTTTACTCCTGGGAACATGTGATCAAAAGTTTGTTGGTTTGTCTGTTTGTTTTTTATCACAGCCTGGGCAACATAGAAAAACTCCATCTCTACAAAAAAATAGAAAAATTAGCCAGGCATGGTGGTGCATGCCTGCACTCCTAGCTACTCAGGAGACTAAGGTGAGAGGATCACCTGAGCTCAGGATGCAGTGGTCGCAGTGAGCTGAAGTCGCGCCACTACATTCCAGCCTGAGCCACAAAGTAAGACCCTATCTCAATTTAAAAAAAAGTTTTTCATTAGTATAATCAAATTTAAATTTTTTTTAGAGATGGAGTCTTGTTCTGTTGCGCAGGTTGCGGTGCAGTGGCATTGTCATAGCTCACAGTAGCCTTGAACTCCTGGGCTCAAGTGATCTCTGCCTCCTAAGTAGCTGAGACTACAGGCTCGAGCCACCATGTTTGGCTAACCAAACTTGACACTCTGACCTAGTTTAGCCCAAGGCACATGGAGAAGCTCAATAAGTTTGTGTTTTGCTTCTTGCAAGTCTCTTGGAGACTTGGAATATATGGATTACCAGGATTGCGGGCACCGAGCTGGGAACGAATGATTTTGGGACTGGAATCTGAGCCCACATCTAGCAAAGCGGGCCCCCCTCCCCAGAATTTCTCTTGTCCCTTCCCTACCACCTGCCATGCCCTTTGTCAGGCCCTTCCCTGGAGAAACCATGACACACCCACTAAATAAAGAAAATAGAAACCTTTTAAAGGTGCCCTAAAACCTCCACCTGACTTTAAGAGATAAGCATGCATGGCATGCTATACATATATGCTCCGGATAGCTGCTGTGTGCTGGGGTGTGAGTGACGCGCAGGGACAAACACTCCTCTGGGTGTCCTGCTATGGTGCCTGACTGAGGCTTTACGGCTGCAGAATACACGTTCACTAAAGCAATGACTTGACTTTCATAAACAGGAGAGGACGCAGCGGTGGACTGGGCTGCATCAAAGAGTAAGACTGCATTTAACCACATCGCAGGTCTTACATAGACATCAGGTGTATACAGAGAGCAGGTGGCCACTTCCATGGCATATTATCGGTGACTCTGGCAGGGCCTCTTTTCAAGATATTTTACCACCTGTCCCAGTGCCTGAAATTCCACCATTGGTGATATTCCTTGGATTCTTGGATTTTTAAAATGATTTATTTCTCTAGACTTGGCATATATTTCATCTGAGTGAGCCTCTACAGATATAATACCTTATATTGGGGCCACATGGCATAGTTGAAGGCCCAGCCCCTCTACCTACTATTGGGTGACCTTGGTCATTCAACCATTCCAACTTTGGTTTCCTCACATGGAGAAGGACAAAAGTGACACCCACATTTCAGGGTTGCTGTAAGAATCAGATGTAATGTGTGTAGAGGACATATCATGCGTCATGCCAGGAGGTGATGGTTGTCAAGCCTCCAAGTCCAAGCCTGGCCATTTTACCCTTGTTGACCCACATGTACACCTCTGGATGGTCCCCAGGAGCCAGAAACTCTGAAGTAACCACAAGTAACCAGGTGGCCACAGAAAGAAGTGAAACAACTTGTTCCTGCCTCAACTGATTGCTCTCCCCCTTCAACCGGCAACCATTGTTCCTGCTCGGTCTTGCAAATATTTCCCCCTGAACATTGGGTTTCTCAAGATCACCACCCCTGTAACTATGTAATTTACTGCACCCTCCCCTCTGCTTGCAACCGATAACCCCCACCGTCGTGATCATGCCTGTTTGTAATAAGTAACCCCTACCCTTGTGACCATGCATCCTGTGACACCCTTCCCCTCCCTAAAATAGATAATCACCTTTAACTGACCACTTGCCTCAACCTATAAAACCAACTCCTATCCCACCGCCCTCAGCTGACTCTCTTTTCGGACTCAGCCCACCCTCACTTCAGTGAATAAACAGCCATCTTGCTCACACAAAGCCTGCCTGGTGGTCTCTTTACACGAGCGATGCCCCTGACCATGGCTGCCAAACAGTAACCCATATTGCTACCGTGTGTTGCTTTATAATACACAAAATATTTACAAGCACTATCCGTTTGCTCCAGATGCAGTCTTCTGAGCTAGACTGGACTGTGTTATTGTTTCTGTTTTACAGCTAAAGAAACAGAGAGGTAATACTCTGTGCAAGAACTGAAAGTCAGGTCTTCTCAAACTTGACTCCTTCTAGTGCACGCTCTTTTCTTCTTGGGAGGTCAGTTGGCAGCCTGCTGAGCGTAGACCCCATGGGAATAGGGCAGAGACTAGGAGCCAGGGAAGAGGGAGGAACAAATGGGAGGTGGGCAGGTGGCAAAGAAGTCCTTGATTTTGAAACTGTGCTGCTGCGTGGTTGGCTGCCTGACTAATCTGCAAATAGCATCACTAATGTAAGTTACTGGCGCTCTATAAATGAATAATGCTTCCAGACCCTAAACAAATAGTATCTTCCTTAGCAACAGACCCAAAGGTATATTTTTACTGGCATGCCTTATGAATTATTAGAGTACGTTTTTTTTTTGAGACAGAGTCTCACCCTGTCGTCCAGGCTGGAGTGCAGTGGCACAATCTCTACTCACTGCAACCTCTGCCTCCCGGGTTTAAGTGATCTGCCTGCCTCGGCCTCCCAAAGTGCTGGGATTACAGGCGTGAGCCACCGCACCCAGCCTAGAGTACTTTCATCTCAGTGGTAACATCTATGGCATAGTGCTTAACTTAGAGGAGGCACTTAGTGAATATCTGTTGAATGCTCATTGAATAGATATTAGGATTTAATTCATCAAAGCATTTCTGACCACTGAAGGTGAATGTTGGGTAAGGAAGTTATTCAAGGTTAGTCATCATGGGGTGGAGGAATTAACGCAGAGAGGTCTGCCTGTGTGTTCCACTCGTCATGCAAGGGTGGGCTCTGCCTATTGTTCTCGGCCATATTTCTTTCACCATGGATTCCTCTAGCATGAGTGACAAATTGGAATGACAGTATGGAAGGGTCTGGTAACATCCGTCTGTCACAAAGGAAGCACGGTGGCTGCCAACTCATTGTTAGGAAGGATCAAGGGAACGGCACAGGGTCAGAGTGCAAAGGCCAGTGCTGCTTTCCATCTGGGATGGGTTGATGGGCAGTGGGGAGCTGCCCTCACAGATGGCTGCTTGGAAGGCACATTCATTTCCTAGGGCAGCTATGACAAGTGACCACAAATTGGGTGGCTTAAAGCAACAGGAAAATATTCTGGCATCGAGTTTGAAATCAAGAGGTCAGCAGGACCATCTCCTTCTGAAGGTTCTAGTGGGGCTTCTGGCCTCCTTCAGCTTCTAGGGGTGCCAGGTGTTCCTTGGCTTGTGGCACCATCCCTCTGGTCTCTGCCTCTGTCTTAGTGTGGCCTTCTCCATGTTTCTCCTCTCCCGTTTGTGCCTCTCCTTCTTATGAGAATGCTTGTTATTGGACTTAGAACTCACCCGGTTAAGCCAGGATAATCTCATCTCAAAATTCTTAACTTAATTGCATTTACAAAGACCCTTTTTTCAAATAGGGCCACAACTTCCCTGGGACCAGAGGTAATGACTCGGACATGTCTTTCTGGGCACCATCATTCAATCCATTACAAGTGGGATTGGCTCCAGTTATTTTCTGAAAGTGACGATGATCAAATGGTATGTGTCAAGGGGATGGATATCCCAGTGACCCCGATTTGATCTTTACACATTATATGAATGTATTCACTCAATGATCAATGTATTCAATGTACTGCAAAACTATGCACATCTACTATCCATCAATAAAAAGTAAATTAAATAAAACAAATAGAATGATATGTGGATTCCCAATCAACATCAAGCATATTCCTTTCCTATTTGAAAAAAGAAAAGGCTGGGAGTGGTGGCTCACACACATAATCCTAGAACTTTGGGAGACCAAGGCAGGCAGATCCCTTGAGGTCAGGAGTTTGAGACCAGCCTGGCCAACATGGTGAAACCTCGTCTCTACTAAAAATGTAAAAATCAGCCAGGCATGGTAGTGAGTGCCTGTAACCCCAGCTACTTGGGAGGCTGAGGCAGGAGAATTGCTTGAACCAGGGAGCTGAGATTGTGCCACTGCACTCCAGCCTGGGCAACAGAGCAAGACTCTGTCTCGAAAGAAGAAAGAGAGAAAGAGACGAGAAAGAAAGAAAAGAGAGAAAGAAAGGAAAGAAAGAAAGAAAGAAAGAAAGGAAACAAAAGGGAGGGAGGGAGGAAAATAAAAATGTTGAATTAATTTTGTGTGCCTAGCAATTCTTTTTCATTTCAGAGAAGGTGCCTAATTTTGAAATCTTTCAGTTTTTGACATATTTCTCATAAACCTATTTGGACTCTGGTGACCAGAAGGATTTCTCTCAGGGCCAATTTCACATCTTCAAGTTCTTTTTCTTCTACATGTTAAGCAAATCTCTTCCAACGTCTGATAAATCACCTTGTACTTAAAAAAACATCACCTTATGCTTTAAAACCCGCCAACTTTTTACTAAGTTGTGTTTTCATTAGAAATAATTAACTAGCTCCACAAATGTTTTCGTGAAATGTAGATGAGACATTTCTGTCATTTTGAAAAAAAATAAACATTTCATTCATATGCTTTCATATAGAAAAAGATCAGGTGGTCATCTGAGGGAAAATAGATGGATAGGAACAAAGGATCATTGTGAAGTTATTGGCCACTTAAATCCAATTAGTTTAAACCTTCTTTCTATGAGCATCACTCTTTGTTTTTGTTTCTATTTTTCTGAGACAGGGTTTTGCTTTGTTGTCCAGGCTGAAATGCAGCGGCGCGATCTTGGCTCACTGCAACCTCCGCCTTCTGGATTTAAAAGATTCTTGGCTCAGCTTCCCAAGCTGCTGGGATTACAGGCATGAGCCCCACACCTGCCTAACTCTTTGTAGAGCCAGGGTTTCATTATGTTGCCCAGGCTGGTCTCGAACTTCTGGACTTAAGTAATTTGCCTGCCTTGGCCTAAGCATCACTCTTTTAATAAAAATGTCGGGTAATTCCTAGTCATGTCTGAATATTTACTATTCATTTATTTATTTATTAGAGACAGGGTCTCACTCTGTCTCCCAGGCTGGAGTGCACTGGTGCGATCACAGTTCACTGTAACCTCCATTTCCGAGCCTCAAGCAATGGATCTCCTGCCTCAGCCTCCCAAAGTACTGAGATTACAGGCACAAGTCATTGTACCTGAACTAGATATTTAGATATCAAAAAAATTAACTTGTTTTTACTTTTATTTTTCCTAGGGGGCAAAATCCTGCTCTCTAGGAAAATAAAAGTTTTTTCATTATGAACTCCATTGTCAAAACATTGTAATTTCAAAAATCTGGAAACATTAGAAATATCTATTGACAGGAAAAAACAAAAGTAAATGGTGGCGTAGCCATGACCTAATAACTACACCAGCTACGTAGGTGGAACAGAGTTCTTTGCATCCGCAAGGATAAATCTAAAAAACTACTGAGAATAAAGAAAGCAATTGCAGAGAATAATTTTGTGTATATAAAAGTTGAAGCTGGGCACGGTGGCTCACACTTGTCATCCCAGCACTTTGAGAGGCTGAGGCAGGCAGATCACTTGAGGTCAGGAGTTTGAGACCAGCCTGGCCAACACAGTAAAACCTGTCTCTACTAAAAATGCAAAAAAAAAAAACCCAGGAATGGTGGTGGACGCCTGTAATCCCAGCTATCCGGGAGGCTGAGACAGGAGAATTGCTTGAACCCGGGAGGTGGAGGTTGCAGTGAGCCGAGATCTTGCCACTGCACTCCAGCCCCAGCCACGTGAGACTCTGTCTCAAAAAAAAAAAAAGTTGAAAACATGCAGATTAATGCCATTAATGCTATATCTTATCGATATATACATACAAAATAAGAATAGTAGAAAACGTGCAGGTTCCATAACAAAACGCATCCAGTTCGGGAGAACGGTCCCTCTGGGAAGGAGGGAACACAGGAGCTGGTGTCAGGAGGGTTCCCAAGGGACATATATAAGTTTTTATTTCTCAAAAAAAATGATATGGAAAATATAAGAAAATGCTAAGATTTGCTAGTGTCAGATGGTGGGCTATAGGAGGCTTTTTCATTACTCTCTGTCATTTTCTGTATCTTTAAAGTACTTCATCATTAAAAAAATAACTTCCCTATTTCCCACTGGCTGCAGAAATTATGTCTTCAAAATGCACCACTGCTGAGCTGATGGGGAGACAACGGATTTTAAAGATGACAAGTGGGGCCTGGTACAGTGGCTCACGCCTGTAATCCCGGCACTTTGGGAGGCTGAGGCAGGTGGATCACCTGAGGTCAGGAGTTCAAGACCAGCCTGGCCAACATGGTGAAACCCTGACTCTACTAAAAGTACAGAATTACCCAGGCATAGTGGCAAGCGCCTGTAATCACAGCTACACGGGAGGCTGGGAAGGAGAATCGCTTGAACCCGGGAGGTGAAGGTTGCAGTGAGCTGTGATTGTGCCATTGCATTCCAGCCTGGACAAAAAGAGTGAAACTCCATCTCAAAAAAAACAAAAACAAAAAGCAAAAAACAAGTGAACTAAGCAAAAGAGGGATGGAGAACAAATCAAGACACCTGCATCCTGGTTATTCTTTGGGCATTGGGTAACTGTAGTTTTAGGCAACTGTTTGAACCTGAATTTCTTCATCTGTAAACTGGTGATAACTTCTGCCTTGCCTGCTTCACAGGGATGATTGAAGAGTCACTGAGACTGTAATAATAGAAGTAAGAAGTGGTTGTTGGATTAATTGTGTTAATTACAGAATATTCCTTGTGTTTTCATATAGGCATTAAACATTCATTATTCACTTTAAAGCTGATAAAAA
>PVKP010012380.1:39733-58616 GCA_004027715.1 Plecturocebus donacophilus | reverse complement strand
GGGAGCCCAGACTCCCCATCCCTCGACCTGTTGCCAAGGGGCTTGGCCCTGTTTCCAGGACCTGGCCGAGGCAGAGCCCACTGCTGGGACCTCCAGGCACAAGGCCTGCCCTGCACACAGGCTGGCACCCCGGGCCTCCAGTAGGTAGGCCAGGTTAGTGAGAAAGGACTGTGTCTCCAGATTCTGTTTTCCTCTTTAAGACAGGGTCTTGCCCTGTTGCCGAGGCTGAGTGCAATGGTGTGATTGTGGCTCACTGCAGCCTTGACCTCCTGGGCTCAAGTGATGCTCCTGCCTCAGCCTCCCAAGTAGCTGGGAGTACAGGCGTGCACCACCACACCCAGCTCTAAAGCTGCTTTTCTTACCCCTTCTTTTCTGTCATCTTCTCAGGGACTGCCTATTTATACAACCAGTGTGGTCCCTGGGACAAGTTTTCAGACCCTGGGCCTTCTGGGCTCCTCAGTCTGTTTTGACAAACCTTAGCGGCTTCTGATGGCCGGTGCTGGATTGCACCATTGACGTTACTTTTAAACACCTTTCTGCTCTTGGGGCCCGATGCACCTGCTGTGGCCACGTAGCACCTGGACTTCATCCCAAGCCTGCCTGGCTTCTCTTTGCCCCGTCAGAGTCTTGAGGGGACCCATACTGGTTGAGGCCAGTGTCTACGGCCATGACAAGGGGCTGTCCCTCTCCCCACCCTCCCACTGAGAAGGGGGCCTTGCTGCCCTCAGGATCGGACATTGGGCCACGACTCTGCTCCTCCTGTCACTGACTCTGATGGCCTTGGGCCGGCTGCATTAGCATCTCCTAACTGAACCTAACTGAAAGACCCTTCCTTTGACCCCCATTTTTCTGTTAAATACGCCCCTGGCTGGCTTTTTCTTCCGTCTTCAGCCTACATCAGTGTTCTCTGATGTCAGGGACGCTCCTCACCTGACACTCGCCTCCTGGGTTCTGTGTTGTCCTGAGGCCACCGCCCCCTTCTAGATCTTAACACTAAGAAGTCCTAACTCAGGCCTTGTTCTTGGTCTCCTCATTTTCATCACCCCGTATCTTGAACCTGTCAGCAACTTCCCGGCTGTATCTGTGCCATTCCTTTTCTCATCGCTGAAGCTGCAGGGCTGAGCCCTTTGTCTCCCTGGATGTCAGGTGGCACCTCATCTGCCTCCCTGTCCACTGCCATAGGCTGTTCAATGACTGCTGGAGGCTTGTCTGCCCCTTGTCACCGTGCTGCACATGCCCCTGGCCTTTCATCGTGCTGAGAACACTACAACCCAGCTCACTCCGCTGCCTCTCCAGCCTGTCCCTCTGCAGCTGCTCACCCCTGCCTGTGACTGGGCTCTAGAGTGACTTCTGACGCCCTCCATGCCTCCTGTCAGGCACTGCCCTCAGTGAGGCCTGGTCCAGCCTGGCAGTAACTCGCTTGTAAGAGGCTCAGACACCAAGCTGGGCCTGCACAGGAGGGGTGCAGTAGGACAGTGACCACCCAGGGGTCCACACACCTGTAGGCCTCTGAGCCAGTGCCCGAGGTATGTGTGTATGTGTGGCGGGGGGAGGGCGAGGGGTGAAGGCCTAAGCAGGGAGGGAGAAGGAGGTTTGGAAGGACCCTGTGCCCATCCTGACACCTTGGCTGGCCCTGACTCTATTCTCTGGCAACACTCAAATCCTCCCGATGGTGGGGGCAGAGAAGTAGGACCAGGCCACCCTTGGCTCCAGAGCTCCAAGACCCCAAGACAGCCCTTTGCTCTCAGTGGCGCCACAGAGAGCCTGAGCTCAGCCTTCTGGATCAGGTGATGGCCTCATCCACTGAGGGGACAATTTAAACATTTGACATCAGAAGCTTTATTTGTAAACCTCACACAGATAAGGACCAAGGTCTGGCAGTGTGGCCAGGGGACAGAGGAGGCTGAAGGCCCCACGCTTGGGCTCTGCAGTTCTGCTCCGTGAAGCCGCTGTGGGTGATCTTCCAGCCTCACCAGTGGTCTGCACAGTGCTGGAAGGGCTTCAGGGCTGTCTGCCCCTGGGGCAGAGGATAGGCCCCCACGGACCTTTGGGCAAGTGAGGGTTTACATTTCTGTAGTTTGCTTTAGAGCTTACTTTGTAGTTTTCTAGATATTAAAACCACTTGGATTTTGTAATGACCTGATGAAGGCCATCAGGTAAATTAAAGGATTTTGGGAAGATTCTTATGTCTGATTCTAATATCTGACAGATATCATAAAGAATAAGCATTAAGATATAAAAATACTGTGTGTATAAAACAACACTAAACCACATTCCTAAAGCAAATGCACTGTGCCAGACACACTAGGGTTTCATTAAATCCATTTATAATCCTGACATCACCTCCCCTGTTCTCAAGATTTTAGTAATTTAAATAAAAGTCCCAGATGCTATATTTCAGAGGGTGGTGGATATGGTCTTATGAATAGCACTTCCCCTGAAGCCAGCTCATGGTCAGTTCATTTGGTTTAAAAAGGAGCTTGTATTTTGCAGAAGACCAACAAAAAAAGTGATAAAAGTTTTGTTGGTATAAATTACAAAGAAAAAAAACAGTCATAAGACTACCAGTAAAAAATGTTCAATCAATCAGTGCCATCACAAAAGACAATAGGAAAACCAAAGTGCTCAAATAGGAGCAGTAAACTCGCCCAAAACATAGAAAAGCTTTAAATAGAATCTTAGTATATACAAAAATCGGTTGGAAGAGTTAGAAGATTCCTCAATTTCAGTGAAGCGTCTTGAGTCGCTCAGGACCTTGCTGTCCTCACACTGGCACCAGCCCCCCAGCTGCTTCCCCTAGTACCCGAGGCGTCTGAGGCTGGGTTCCCACGGGGGAAAGGAATGAAGACTTGAAGGGAAGGGTCAGTTTAAGCTAAGCTTTCAGTGAACTCCTTCCTCCAGCTGGGAAGGTGTCTTTCAGCCTCTTCACGGTCTCAAAACAACTGCCTGAAGCCACAGGTGTTGCTAACTTCATTTGCCAGCCCATGGGCGGAGCCTCTTCAAGGCTTCAGACCATGGCAGTGAGAGCCTGGCAGCCTGCAGTGACGCCCAGGTTCTGGATGGCTGCACGCGAGCTCAGGACAGGGATGTGCTGGGCCAGCCTAAACACGCTGGGGAGGCTAGCGCAGGGAGAAAGCAGCTTGCAGGGCCACAGCAGGATGTGGAGGCTTATGAGAGTACAAGGATTACCTTCCTAAACGGAAGATATGCTTTAAAGGAACGGCCTCTCACTCCTGAGTTGACACATCTCAGTGCTGGGCCCACCAGGGCAGCGGCATTTCCCACATTCCGAGGCTTTGAGGCTTGGGCAAAGAGAGTACCCAAAGGCACGCTCTATGTGGGCAGTGAACTTGAGTGGGCACAGTCCAGTGCCTGCCCAGGCCACAGGTCTGGGTTTAGGAGGGGCTGAAGTCAGGGGAGGTGTGAAGCTGGCACCAGGTTCTTGTCTGCCAGCTCACACTCCTGCCCCTAGCCTAGCTCTGTGTGGAGGCAGCTTCAGAGCCACTTGCCAGGTTGAGAAACATCCAGGCTCAGGGTTCTCCTAGCTGCTGCTCTCTGTCTCCCCCAGCCCCTGCCTGCCCTCTGCCTCTCCCAGCCCCTGCCTGCCCTCTGCCCTGAGACAAGTTACTAAATGTTGAAAAGCAAACTTATCTGGGAGCGGCTTTTGGCCTCCATCCTCTGCAAGGTGGCCTAAACCCTTATGGGGTGCCCACTCCCGGTGGAGGGCAGGTGGATGGATGGACTGGAATTTATAATAAAATATGTGGCAGAAACACAGACCTTAGGACATTCCACAGGCCCCTCTATCAGTTCATGTGACATGGGACAGCACCAGGCAGGGAGGGGCGATGCGTCCAGGGCCAGCCATCTACATGCACAAAGGCTAAACTTGTCATTTTAACCTTTTCTGAGCGAATTTTAAAACATTCTGGTAAATCTCAAGTTTTGAAGTTTTTCCTGTGGGTTTTGGACTCTTTCATCTGCAAAAATAATTCTTTTTCTTCAAGTACATCCAGGGTAGAAAATTAAATGTGACTTTTACTTGGTCCAGTGGGTTACTCTAACGACATGGACCAGCCACTCAGGAACTGCCTAATACCTAAGCTGCTTCACCGCTGAGGGCACAACCCCCGGTGCCAGACCCTGTGAGGCTGTCCCCTCAGTAATGGCACCTCTGCAGGTCCCAGGGACAGCCTTCTCTAAGAACTAGCTCACCTGCTTTCTAGATAAGGAATCTATTGGCATAAACAAGATGTTCCACCAGACACATTTCTCTATCATGTATCTAAAATGTCAGTGCTGGCCTCTGGAAGATTCTGAAATGAACACTGTAACAATTCATTTGCAAGAGGAATAGCCAATTTGAAGTTCTGTGAATTTAAGAAAAAAAGCAGGGTGGAGGGTGGGCTACAATACCTTTTCTCTAAAAAAGGGAAAGGTAAGACTTGCTATCTAGAGAGACCCTGTCCCTATGGTCTTCAAAGACTCAGTCTGGTTTCCTGTTGAACCTAAAAAAAGCAGATCCCAACTATATTGAAGACAAAGGTAAAAGGAAGGTATTAACTAGGCGGGTAAGTCATCAGTTGGTTAATTCTTTCTCTAGAACTTGAAAAAAGCTCATTGAAAATTTTCAGAAGCAACTGTGTACACGAAGAGAACAGATCAGATGGGACACCTTACCCACAGAAATGGCTGAGTGTCAACAGCTATGCGCAACTAGCCTTTGAGGTCAGAGGGCAAGAAAGGCTGTCAGATGCTCCTACGTTTCCATTACATTCAGTTTCTTTCGCAAAATAGTATTTGAAGAAGGGAAAGTTCTCACTTTACTCCCAGCCATTGTCTTTGATCATGTGAGCAAGCTCAATGATGAATTTTCCTTCCTTGTATTTCTGACTGCTCTCAAAGGCATGTTCCTTGAAAAACAAGAGACAAAGGTTTCAAGACAGTTCTCACTTTTCAGTTTCATCACTCTTTTGGCAAAAAAAACCAAAACAACAATAACAACAACAAAACCCAAGTCTGTGCTATTAACTATACCCAGATGTTCCCTGCGGCCGGCCGTCACTCACCCAGCGCCGGGGTCTGTTCCGGGTGAGAAGTCCCTTGAGGCAGTGTAGGTTACTCTGCATTTGTTGTTAAAAGGTTCTCGTGTGCTTGCTTGGGCAGCACATATGCTAAGAGGTTTTCTGCTCCTTTGTTTGTTTTGAGATAGGGTCTCACTCTGTCCCCAGGCTGGAGTGCAGTGCTGTGGGGTCATAGCTCACTGCAGCCTTGACCTCCTGGGCTCAAGTGATTCCTCCTCAGCCTCCCAAAGTGCTGGGGTTACTTGTAGGACAGTGTGAGTGCAGATCTGTTTACTGGAAATTTACTACCTGTGGGGTAATTTAAGAGGCTTGAAGATTAAGACTACCCTCCAGGAATTCTGTGCATAGCTAGAGTGAAGGCAAGCACAGGGAGAGCCAAAGGCGTCGGGGCTGGGCACGGTGGTGCACACCTGTCATCCCAGCACTTTGGGAGGCCAGGACAGGAGAATCGCTTGAGTCCAAGAGTTTGAGACAAGCCTACACAACACAGTTTGATTTTCTTCTACAAAAAAAAAAAAAAAAAAAAAAAATTAGCCAAGTGTGCTGTGCCAATAGTCCAGCTCCTTGGGAGGCTGAAGCTGCAATGAGCTGAGATCGACCAAGACTCTGTCTCAAAAACAAACAAAACCCAGGGTATCGGGAGAAGGCCCTTCATGGGGAGGAGCGCTCTCCCACAGAGACGTCCTCCTTGTGTTGTTAGGCTGAGCGTGTGGCCTGGTGCTAGGGAAACATGACCAAGACAGGTCCTGCCCACCCAGGCGGCCGCCCGGTGTGGCAGACACGGGAGGGCCTGTGCCAGCAGGAGGCGGTGGGTGCGGCTGTGGCAGGGAACGCAGTGGTGGCCGTGCAGGGAAGGCAGGAGTTTCTGAAGTGGGGCCCACAGACAGGGATGGGGCTGACCGGGGGAAAGGCTGGGATGCGTGCCTGTCTCATGGAGCCTGTTTCCATGGTACAACCTGTGGTCTTCCACAGCTCACAAGGAATCTGGGAGACCAGAGATCATCAGAAGTTCAGGAAAGAGGGAGAGCAGGTGGCCTGGACCCAAAGAACGTCAGAGCCAGAATGGAAAAGCCTCCTTCAAAAAAGGAAGGCAGGCCAGGTGCGTGGCTCATGCCTGTAATGCCAGCACTTTGGGAGGCTGAGACTCACTTGAGGTAGGAGTTGGAGACCATCTCAAAAAAGGGGGGTGGGAAAAAGGGGGGGATGGGAACATCTGCCAGATAGGGTCAAAACCCTGGAGTCTGAGGTGGCCTGGGGGAGGGGAGGACTGGGTCACGAAGGTCAGCCAGAGTGGAGCCTGGAAGAGAGACTTCAGGACAGTGTGGAGAAGGGAGCAGGGCAGGGGTGTGCAGAGCCTGAGGGCGCCAGGTCTGTTGACTGGAGGCCAGATCAGGGTGCAGAGAGCCCTGCTGAGGAAGAAACGGACTGAAAATGCGGTGGGGTTTTTTGGGCCGGGGTCTCACTGTTGCCCAGGCTGGAGTGCAGTGGTGAGATCATGGCTCACTTGCAGCCTCGACCTCCCGCCCCTGCCTGAGGAACTGGAGTTCCTGAAAGTGCTGTGACTGGTACGAGGGCCACACGGTAGGGGGAGGTGTAGCTCGGTGGCACGTCCCCTTGTGGCACAAGTGTCCCTTAGAGCCGGCGGCACTCACATATTTCCACCCGAGCGTGGTCTTGCAGTTCTCGCAGTAGATGTCGGCGACCGCGTGCAGCCCAGTAAGAAGGACCCTCTCCTCTGCGGGGCCACAGCCCACGTTCACCCTGCGGGGACAGAGGGGCCACCGCGCTGGAGGCCCGGCCCGCCCCTGGCCAGGCCCCACTCCCGGCCTCCCTCCCTCAGCAGGCCCCGTCCTGTCCCCCTAGGAGTTCCCCCAAAACAGGGAACCGGCCCGGGAGCAGCACCGCACCTGTCCCCCAGCCCTGCCCGCCGCGACCGACCGTCACTGGGTAGATCAATGATGGAACAGGCTGGGGGGCAAGATCCTTAGTGAGCTTTCGGAAACTCCCAGGCAGGGGACAGTGGGTTCTTTCAGGACCTGGAAGGACCCAGGTGATTCTACACAGGGCGCTGCGGAGGTGCCATCCGGGCCGTTCCGGGGCCCGCGCCACCCCCTCGGCTGAGCCGGGTACTCACACGGAATTGAAGAGGTAAGCGCGTCCCTGGCTCCCCTGAAAGGACTGGAAGAAGAAGAAAGCCCCGTGAGACTGGCTGTGAGTGCTTTCCGGAAAGAAGAGGTGCCGTGCAGAGCCAGGGAGCGCCACCCCGCCACCAGGGTTCTGTTAGCTGCACCAGGATGGGTCACTGGGAGCAGACACTGGCGTCCCCCTCCAGAATTCCACTTGTAGTAACAGCCACTTAACGAAGCTGCAAGCTGTTTTTGAGTGCAGACGGTCAGGAAGTGGCTGACTCTGCTCCATCAACATTCTTCAAGTGACTATTACTGTGGAATCATGGCAAAATCAGTTTTTAAATGGTGAGCTTCGTATGTTTGCACAGCTCTACCTGATTAGAGGGGTTCTGAGCGGGGATCACGGAAGATTTTCTCTACCTGAAAACCCACAGATCCTCAGAATGCTCTCCTCACCGCCTCGTGTGCAGCAGTTCAGATGCGTCACTCTCAGATATTAGGGGTAGGGGAAGTGTCCATACTTTCCCATTGAAATGTTTTAAAACTCAGCCATGGCTGGGTGCAGTGGCTCACACCTGTAATCCCAGCACTTTGGGAGGCTAAGGCAGGCAGATCACCTGAGGTCAGGAGATCAAGACCAGCCTGGCCAACATGGTGAAACCCCATCTCTACTAAAAATACAAAAATTACCTGGGGATGGTGGCGGGTGCCTGTAACCCTAGCTACTTAGGCGGCTAAAACAGGAGAATCACTTGAGCCCAGGAAGAGGAGGTTGCAGTGAACCAAGACTGCACCACTGCACTCCAGCCTGGGCAACAAGAGTGAAACTCTGTCTAAAAAAAAAAAATGGCACAGCACAAGATAGCCCCTCACTTAGAGAAAGGCCCTTCCAGTGACATCTCACCAGGAAAGTATCATGGGCTCTGAAACAGCTCATGATATATTCACGTATTCTAGGGTGACTGAGCGTGAAGGAGCCAGAATAGGGCATCTGTACCCCTTGATGCACTCGGGTCACTCCCCATGACCTTTGCCCTCACAGAACAGGTGGGAATGCCTGCCCCCGTAGCCATCTCAAGTCTCAATTGACCTCCAACATAATCAAAGATGCAAGCCAAATCTAACATTTTTGGGGGTTTTACTTGTTTTGAGATGGAGTCTTCCTCTGTCACCCAGGCTGGGGTTCAGTAGTACCATCTGGACTCACTGCAGCCTCTGCCTCCGGGTTCAAGAGATTCTCCTGCCTCAGCCTCTACAGTAACACCACCACACCCAGATAATGTTTGTATTTTTAGAGATAAGATATTTTAGAGATAGGGTTTTGCCATGTTGGCCAGGCTAGTCTTGAACTCCTGGCCTCAAGTGATCTGCCCGCCTTGGCCTCCCAAAGTGTTGGGATTACCGGCGTGAGCCCCCGTAGCCTGGCTTACATTACAGTTTATAATGGAGGCTGTCATTTAAAAATGCCTTAGGTCATTTGGTAAGAGTTGCTCACTCAATACCACTCCCATGAAGGAAAGTGTGTATGTCATCCATGATACACATTGCCAGATTTTCATCTCTAAATTTCACTGGAAAGGAAAGAGGAAAGCAACATTTCTGTATAAAAGAAAGAAAGATGGTTTTGTATTGGCTGGTGTTAACCACCTTGCCCGGCCCTTTACTGGGGTTTTTGGCCTAACCTTAGCACAAAGGCAAAGGGCTGTGACGAACGTTGACTGAACCATGATTTGACAATATTGAAATGTAAAGGGCACATACTATAGGACCCAGCAGTCCCACTTCTAAGAATTTACTGTAAACAATAAACCAGCTTGAGTATATAATGAAATGTGACAAGAATGGCCACAGGTTACAGTGTTCATAATTAGAAAACCACAAAACAACACCAAAAATGTGCTTAGGCAGGAGGACTCCTGAGCTCAGGAGTTCGGAGAGCCATGACTGCACAACCACACTCCAGCCTGGGGTCACGGCGAAACCCTGCCTCTAAAAACAGAAATAGGCCGGGTGCGGTGGCTCACGCCTATAATCCCAGCACTCTGGGAGGCCAAGGTGGGTGGATCACCTGAGGTCAGGAGTTCAAGACCAGTATGGCCAATATGGAGAAACCCTGCTCCTACTAAAAATACAAAAATTAACAGGGCATGGTAGAGGGCACCTGTAATCCCAGCTGCTAGGGAGGCTGAGGCAGGAGAATTGCTTGAACCCAGGAGGCGGAGGTTGCAGTGAGCTGAGATCGTACCACTGCACTCCAGCCTGGTGACAGAGTGAGATTCTGTCTCAAAAAAAAAAATTTAACCTGAAATTTACATACTGTTTCCACACATGGGCCTCATGCAGGGGATGGGAAGGAAGGTAGGAGGAGACATGGAAAAATAGCCATAGGTCAGGTACCATGGCTGTAATCCCAGCACTTTGAGAAGTCAGGGCAGGTGGATCACCTGAAGTCAGGAGTTCAAGACCAGCCTGGGCAACATGGCAGAACCCTGTCCCTACAAAAAAAAAAAGTTAGCTGGGCAGGGTGGCGCACACCTGCAGTCCAGCTACTTGGGAGTCTGAGGCAGAAGTGCTTGAACCCAGGAGGTGGGGGTTGCAGTGAGCTATCAGGCCACTGCACTCCAGCTGGGGAGACAGGGGTGAAACCCTGTCTAAAGAAAAGGAGAAAAGAAGACAGTCATAAAAGTCATAAAATGTTAAGTGAGGGAAAGTCAGTGGTAAAGTGACTGTCACATGAGCCCTTTATTTAAAGTTAAAAATGTGTTTCTAGTAAAACAAAATAAAGACAACTGATGCCAAACTACTAACAGTGACATCTCCAAGGAATGGAGTGGGACAAGCAGGGGGAAAAAGCAAGCCTCTGTGTTTACACATACACATTATTTTAATGTGATTATCAGCAATATTATAATTTTTTTAAAAAGGGACCGGCATGGTGGCTCATGCACATAATCCTAGCGCTTTGAGCGGCTGAGGTGGGAGGATCACTTGAGGCCAGGAGTTCACGACCAGGCTAGGGAACATAGTAAGAGCTCATCTTTTTTTCTTTCTTTCTTTCTAATATTCTGAAAGAGCCCATCTTAAAAAAAAAAAAAAAAAAATGCTGGGCGTGGTGGCTCACACCTGTAATCCCAGACTTGGGGAGGCCGAGGTGGGCAGATCACTTGAGGTCAGGAGTTCAAGACCAGCCTGGCCAACATGATGAAACCCTGTCTCTACTAAAAATACAAAAAATTAGCCAAGTGTGGTGGTGGGCGCCTGTAATCCCAACCACTCAGGAGGCTGAACCCAGGGGGCAGAGGTTACAGTGAGCTGAGCTGGCACCACTGCACTTCAGTCTGAGCGACAGAGTGAGACTCTGTCTCAAAAACAACAGCAGCAAAAAGAAGCAGAGCCCCAAATTGTCCGTGGTAGACCTCTCACCTGAGCATGAAGGAGATGTGTGTTTTAAGCATACAGGCTCAAAAACAAGAAGTATTCCCTTAAGTGGCTTTCTAGGACTAGGAATATTATTCTATATTCAGTCTAATAATCATCTTATAGACTTCTCCCACATCCCTATCAGTCTTCAGTTTTCTGGACTGAATTTCCCAATTCTCACCTACTGAAAGTCCTTATTTTTAAATAGGGTTTGGCTCAGAGACAGAAGCAGCTCTGGGATTCAGATTCAGAACTGTCTTATCAGAGTTGAGGCCAGCAAACTCCTTCTGTAAAGCAGGGCCAGGAGATAAGTAGTTTAGGCTTTGGGGGACGTGTGGTCGCTGTTCTCATTACTCCGTAAACATGAGCACAGCTGTGATCTATCCAAACTTTACATAAACAGGAGGTGTGGTAGATTTGGACCACAGATCAGAATTTGCTAACTAGATGGAACCTTCTAGTAACCAGAGCTGCCTACAGCAAGAACAGGCTCCCTCAAGCCAGGGGATCCCTTGTTAGTGACAAACACGGACTTAGAGGCTGTAGAGACCGTGCCTTTCGCCTCGCAGGCACTGGACTCTGCTGTGTGGCAGCTGTTCTCTGTGGTCTCATGAATCCCCGACAGAATCACCACGGGAGGGAGAAGAGCTTCCTCCAATCGTTATCTTGCCACTTGCCCCACCCATCGCCGCAGAGGCATGAGGTCCGCTCCCTCCTGGCAGCCTGAGCGCTCGAACTTAGTTCTCGGCACTTTTTTTTATCCTGAGTGCTCATTTGGCACCAAATGACTTCTGAGTGGGCTTCTGCTTTTTTTTTTGAGACAAAGTCTCGCTCTGTCACCCAGGCTGGAGTGTAGCGGTGTGGTCTCGGCTCACGGTAACCTCCGCCTCCCAGATTCAAGCTATTATGTGTCAGCCTCTCCAATAGCTGGGATTACAGGCATGTGCCACCATACCCAGCTAATTTGTTTTTGTATTTTCAGTAGAGACAGTGTTTCACCATCTTGGTCAGGCTGGTCTTGAACTCCTGACCTTAAGTGATCCACCGGCCTTGGCCTTCCAAAGTGCTGGAATCTCAGGTGTGAGCCACCGTGCCCAGCTAGGCTTCTGCTCTTGATATAATTTTTAAAACAGCTCAGTGACCTCCAGGCTCTTCAACAGAAGCATCTTAAATCCCTTTTGGCCATGTAGTGACGAACACACCTGGCATCCTTCCGAAACAAAACCATGCATGGGGCCGACACTGACCACCTGCTCAGTGCTTGGGTCACCTGCTTAGGTCATGGCCAACAAGCAGCTGTCACCAGGCTCCACAAGGCCACAAGCTTCACTGCCCCTACCCTGCAGGCCCAGAGCAGCTCCGCCTCTCACCACCTCATTACCACAGTCTGCCTCGGAAAACACCGAGGAAACAGGGTGCCTGGCTCCTTCCACTTCTCGCCTCACACTTCCCAGTGCGCACGGGAGCCCCAGAGGCAATGAGAGGCAGAAACTCTGCCTCGTTTAACAGTTTCTATCTCAGATGATGAACAGGAGTGAGGAGCCTCTCACTGTTACCTGTAAAACTACAAGCAGGAAAGTGTTCTCACTGAGTTAAACAGGAAACCTAAGAAATTCCTGGCTGAGATTGGTGGCTCACACCTATAATCCCAACACTTTGGGAGGCCAAGTCAGGAGGATTACTTGAGGCCAGGAGTATAAGACCAGCCTGGGCAACATGGTAAAACCCTGTCTCAAAAAAAAAAAAAAGTAAATACAATACCTATGTAGAAAAGAAGAAAAGATTCCTGAAAAGAAGAAAACAAAACTTCCTGACGAACCTTGTTTCCAAAGTAGCAGCAGGTTCATACGCCCCAGGAGGATGAGGAGGGGGTCGTGACCTGTGAGGATGAGGGGAGATGGTGACCTGAGGATGGGGGAGCTCATGACCTGTGAGGACGGGAAGAGGTCATGACCTGAGGATAAGGGGAGGTCACATATGAGCATGGGGGCGGTGAAGACCTGAGGATCCGTGGAGAACACTCATTCCCTGAGCGAGCCTCAGCTCCTCCGTCATGTTTGGCCTGTTTAAATATTCACAGCTGTTTGACACTGCCAATAAGGAGCCCGGCGCAGTAAGGAGGGGCTGGGGATCTTGTTTCTATTTCTAAGGCTGCTCAGCCAGAGCCTTGCCCAGGTTCCCACAGACCTTGCCAAAGCAGCCATGCCCTCTCGGGCATTTTCCTGAGCAACCCCTTCTTAACCATGCTGAGTTTTTAAAATTTCTTAATACCCTTATTATTAAATGATTTCCACAGATTTTTCTAGACTTAAGTTTTGCTCATTCAGTCCTCTCTGGTTTTCTGCTCTGAGAAACAAGTGATTCATCTTGTCCCTCCTAATTCCTGGGAGTCTCAGCTGCCTGGCCCTGGAAACCCATCTACCATGCCAGGATCACATCTGAGATCATGGTGTAGCCACAATTAATCATGCACAAAATGCTCACCAATGCTGCCTTGAAGGCTCTAGACTTTCAGGACACGGGAGACTCAGGAAGTCATGTAATACTTAAATATTCATCCACTAAGTAGTTACCACAATGACAAATAATCATTGCACCATAATTTTTTTTTTTTTTTTTTTTTGGAGATGAAGTCTCGCTCTGTCACCCAGGCTGGAGTGCAGTGGCTCGATCTCAGCTCACTGCAACCTCAGCCTCCTGGGTTCAAGCAATTCTGCTTCAGTTTCCTGAGTAGCTGGGATTATAGGTGCATGCCACCATGCCCGGCTTTTTTTTTTTTTTTTTGTACTTAGTAGAGACAGGGTTTCATCATGTTGGTCAGGCTGGTTTCAAACTCCTGACCTCATGATCCACCTGCCTCGGCCTCCCAAAGTGCTGGGATTACAGACATGAGCCACCGTGCCCAGCCTGTGCCATCAATTTTTTGGCAGAAGTCACTTGCCTTGGAGATGAGCTCGTCGTGATTGGCCAGGTGTGCTCTGCAGTGGATGCAGCTGTACGTTCGGTGGCAGTTCGGCAGATATGCTTGGAAAGTTTTGGACTTTGTCATCTTCACCATCTCTCCTGGGCACTCCTCACTCAACTCAGGGCTGGTTCTGGAAGAACTGCGGCTCCGCTGGCCTCTCTGACAAAAGAAACACTGGAAAATGCACGCAAGAGCCGTTGTTGTCCAGAAGGGCGTGTGGCACTGTCCACACAGCTGGGACAAGAGAAAAATGTAACCTGCCAACCAATCAGACAAAGCGGTGGGTTACAGAGAGAACGTGTGTGTGAAGGAGGTACCTGTGGGATTCATGTGTTGTGAAGAACATGCAGGGGGTGGTAGGACTACAAGTTAAAGATCTTTTTCTTTATTCTTCCTTTTTGGAAACAGAGTCTCACTCTGTCACCAGGCTGGAGTGCAATGGCACGATCTCGGCTCACTGCAACCTCCGCCTCCCAGGTTCAAGTGATTCTTCCGCCTCAGCCTCCTGAGTAGCTGGAATTACAGGCATGCGCCTTCACACCCAGCTAATTTTAGTATTTTTAGTAGATGTGGGGTTTCACCATGTCGGCCAGGATGGTCTTGATCTCTTGACCTCATGATCTGCCAGCCTCAGCCTCCCAACGTGCTGGGATTACAGGCATGAGCCACCACAGCCGGTATTTTTTTTTGAGATGGCGTCTCGTTCTGTTGCCCGGGCTGGAGTGCAGTGGCATGATCTCAGCTCACCGCAACCTCCGCCTCCCGGGTTCAAGCGATTCTCCTGCCTCAGCCTCCTGAGTAGCTGGGATTATGGGCACATGCCAACACACCTAATTTTTTACTTTTTAGTAGAGATGGGTTTTCACCATGTTAGCCAGGCTGGTCTCGAACTCCTGACCTCAGGCGATCCACTCGCCTCGGCCTCCCAAAGTGCTGGCATTACAAGTGCCACTGCGCCTGGACAAGATCTAACTCTAGTATCGGCTGTAGACAAAATGAACACTGACCCCATGCCACTGCTTAAGCACTCTACATTCAGTTGGAACTGGAAAAGTGAACAACTTTTACATGCAAATAATTTGAGAAAAACATTGGTTCAAATTCTTATACCAGGTTTGGCTTCGGGAAACAGGAAAGAAGCGGAAACAAGACTCCTGTTGCGTGGGCCCCGTGAGAGGGCTGGATGCACCCCGCCCCGAATCCTGGGATTCACCACGTAGAGCCCCAGGACGTTGAGGAATATGGGTGATGGATCCAGTGTTATTCAGTCTTTAAGAAATTTCAGTCCTGAAACAAATGGTCAAATGATCTTCAACAAGGGTGTCGAGACTATTCTCGACAAATGGTGCCACAACTGGATACCCGCCCTGCAAAATAGAAAGTTGGGCCTTTACCTAACACCATATACAAATTACTCAAAATAAAGGACCTAAATGTGAGAGTTAAGACTATAAAACTCATAAGGAAATAGGAAAAGCTTCATGACACTGGATTTGGCAATGATCTCTTGGATAGGATACCAAAAGCATGGGCAGCAAAAGAAAAACAGACACAGCAGACTTCGTGAAAATGAAAAACCTGTGGCTCTGTGCCTCAGCGCACGCCTGTGGTCCCAGCACTTTGGGAGGCTGAGGTGGGTGGATCACTTGAATCCAGGAGCTCAGAACCAGCCTGGGCAATGAAGCAATACCGCATCTCAACTAAAAACACAAAAAACTAGTTGGGTGTGGTGGCTGTGCCTGTGGTCTCAGCTACTCGGGAGGCTGAGGTGGGAGGATGGCTTGAGGGTGGGAAGTTGAGGCTGCAGCGAGCCAAGATCGTCCACGGCACTCCAGTCCGAGCAACAGTGAAACCGTCTGTAAATAAATAAATAAACACTTTTGTGCTTCAAAGGATACTATCAACAGAGGCAACCCAGAGAATGAGGGAAAATATTTTTAAATCATATACCTGATAAGGTGTCAATATTTAGAATACATATATTCTATATTCTCCCTATATATATTCTCTATATTCTCCATATATTCTAGTTATTGGCATATGTAAAAAAAAAAAAAAAAAAAAAAAAAAAAAAAAAAAAAAAAAAAAAAAAAAAAAAAAAAGCTCCAACTCAGCAAAAAAAATTTTAAAAGAACAACAATCTGGTTTAAAAATGGACAAACGACTAGGCCTGGTGGCTCATGCCTGTGGTCCCAGCACTTTGGGAGGCTGAGACAGGTGGACCACCTGAGGTCAGGAGTTTGAGACGAGCCTGGTCAACATGGCGAAACCCCATCTCTACCCAAAATACAAAAATTAGCCGGGAGTGGTGGCAGGAGCCTGTGATCCCAGCTACTCAGGAGGCTGAGGCAGGAGAATGGCTTGAACCCGGGAGGCAGAGGTTGCAGTGAGCCGAGATCAAGCCACTGCACTTCAGCCTGGATGACAGAGTGATACTCCATCTAAAAAAATAAATAAATAAAATAAAGGAAACGGACAAAGGACCTATATATCTATATTGTATATATATTCTAGTTATTAGAATATGTTTAAAAAAGAATCTCCCACAACTCAGCAGAAAAACCCCACAATCTGATTAAAAAATGGACAAAGGACCTATAAATCTATATTCTACATAGTTATTAGAATATGTTTAAGAAAATCCCACAACTCAACAAAAAAAACCCAAAACAATCTTTTTAAAAATGGACAAGGACTTATATAAACACTTCTCCGAAGAGCATGAACAAATGGCCAACAAGCAGGTGAAAAGATGCTCATCGCGGATCCTGAGGCAGACGAGGACCACACTGAGACACCACCGCACATCCTCTGGGCAAGCTACTGTCAACACACACACGGAGAAGATAAGCGTTGGCGAGGATGGAGAGGAATCGGAACCTCATGCGTTGCGGGTAAAAATGTAAAATGTTGGACGCACTATGGGAAACAGTACGGTAATTAAGTCCTCAAAATGTGAAACAGAATTACCATGGGCTCCAGCAATTCCACTGCTGGGTATAAATCCGCAAGAACTGAAAACGGGTCTCAAAGCCGTGTCTGCACACCCATGCTCACAGCAGCACTACCCACAACAGCCACCAGGTGGAAGCATCGGCGTGTCCTTCCGCAGACCGGCATTCTCACACTCAAAGTGCAGCGTCTGCAAACAGTGCAGTTATCCAGCCTTTAAAAGGAAGGGACCCTGAGGACACTATGCTCAGTGAAATAAGCCAGTCACAAAGAACAAATTTTGTGTGAGGTACTTAGAGCAGTGGGATTCAGAGACAGAAAGAGCTGCCAGGGGCAGGGGGAGTTACCGCTTAATGGGAGCAGTGTCTCGGTTTTTTAAGATGAACAGTCTTGGAGATTGGTGGTGATGGCCGCACAAAAATGTGAATATATTTAATGTCACTGAATTGTGCACTTAGAAATGGTTAAGACAGTAAGAGTTATGTGTATTTGCCACAATTATTTTAAAGAAGAGTGTGTCATTTTTACATCTCTAAGGTCTCATTAACAAAAGGAGGTAAGTCCATGATGGCTGCTGCTGTCATTGGCCCCAGGGGCACGTGCCAAGTTTTCCTGGTGTCACCACCCCAGCTTGGCCCGTGACAGGTGGCCTGCAGGAGAGTCAGGCACATGGGGAGTTTCTTTGAGGCCAAACAGAAGACCAACAGTTTCCCCAAATTCAAGAGCACAGGGCTGGGAAGAGCCAAGGCTAGCAGTTCCTCACACGTGCTCCCCCTGGGAGGCACACCACACCCTCCAACCCCATGCAACCTCTGCTCCAGCAGCAGCCTGTCCCGTGCCCTTCCCTGGGATGACAGCCCGGACCGCGTCCTTCTGGGTCCAGTGCAGCCTCACTAGGCCCCCCACATGCACAGGCACAGCTGCATTAGAGGGTCACTTTCTCACACTGGGGCTGAAGATGTGCATGGGCAGAACGCCGCGTTTGTAATCACGTGAACGGAAGATACAAACACCCTGTGGCCACCACCCAGCATGGAACTGGGACCCGGTCACCATGGGGCTGCGGTGCCTTTCCTCAGTGCCCTGGCCTGAGACGCTGCCTACTTTAGACTTGGTGTTTCTTGGTCTTTGCTTGTTCTGATGGCTGTGCCCACGTCTGCAGTCCTGAGCCACACTGCTGCATGTTCTGAGTTTGGAACTTTACACTAGCGATGCTGTGAGACTTCTCTGCTGATGTGCAGCCGTGTCTGCCTCTGTCCCCAGGTGCAGCTGGGATCCCTTCACCTGGTGTCCTGTCAGGTACACCGCATGAAGCCACAGATGGGGTGTGGTTGTGTATCGGCTCCTGGACTGGCTACTAAACAGTGCTGCTGTCAGTGTCGCTTCTCCCGAGCTGCACAGGCAGGCAGTTCATTGGAACAATCCCAGGAGCAGATGCCTGTGCACGCAGCGGCACCCTCCCAGGTGCTGGTGACAAGGCCATCCAGCCAGCAGCAAACATGAGTCCCTGCTGACCTTTATCCCACCAACTTGATATGGTCAAATTTTAACATTTCTGCCGCCTGGCAGATATAAGGCAGCAGCACCTCATTGTGGCTTTAATTTGCTTCAACATGACTGTGCAGGTGGGCACCTTGTATGGTTGGGTCATGAAATTATAAGCATTACCGGAATGTGGACATGACTATGCCTGTAATGTAAACTTCAGGAAACTATAGTATATGGATAAATGGATATACATATGTGTGCCATATACATATGCACACATATACATACATGTGTGGATTACGTATGCTTGTGTACATTAATGGGTTTCAAGTTCTCTGCAAAAGTTTAACTAGACAAAAAAAAATCTATCAACATGCTGCTTACTATGCATAGTCCAAATACATATTAAAGGTACTTTTTGTTGAGATTGAGTCTCACTCTGTCACCAGGCTGAAGGGCAGTGGCGCAATCTTGGCTCACTGCGGCCTCTGACTCCCGGGTCAAGCGATTCTCCTGCCTCAGCCTCCACGTAGCTGGGACTACAGGCACGCAGCACCACACCCAGCTAAGCTTTTTTGTATTTTTAGTAGAGATGGGGTTTCACCAGGTTGGCCAGGGTGGTCTCCATCTCCTGACCTCATGATCCGCCCACTTTGGCCTCCCAAAGTGCTGGGATTACAGGCATGAGTCACTATACCCTGCCAAAAGGCACATTTATAATTTTTATTTATTTATTTATTTATTTGATTTTTTTTTTTTTTTTTTTTTTTTTTTTTTTTTTTTTTTTTTTTTTTTTTTTTTTTTTTTTTTTTTTTTTTTTTTTTTTTTTTTTTTTTTTTTTTTTT
>PVKP010012380.1:0-39633 GCA_004027715.1 Plecturocebus donacophilus | reverse complement strand
CCTCCCGAGTAGCTGGGACTACAGGCACGCACCACCATGTCCGGCTAATTTTTTGTACTTTAGTAGAGACGGGGTCGCTCATTGCCCAGGCTGGAGTGCAGTGGCACCATCTCCACTCACTGCAACCTCTGCCTCCCGGGTTCAAGTGATTCTCCTGCCTCCCGAGTAGCTGGAACTACCGGCATGCAGCACCATGCCTGACCAATTTTTGTATTTTTAGTAGAGACAGGGTTTCACCATGTTGGCCATGCTGGTCTCGAATTCCTGACCTCAAGTGATCTGCCCGCCTTGGTCTCCCAAAGTGCTGGGATTACAGGCATGAGCCACCGCGCCTGACCTAAAAGGTACATCTTTTGAAAAGAGGTGACTTGGCCGGGTGCGGTGGCTCATGCCTGTAATCCCAGCACTTTGGGAGGCTGAGGTGGTGGATCACCTGAGGTCAGGAGTTCAAGACTAGCCTGGCCATGATGAAACCCCATCTTTAAAAAAAAAAGAAAAAAGAAAAAAAGAAAAGAGGTTGACAAGATTTCATAGAAACCAACTTTTTGTAAAACTATGATAAGCCAAATACTTGGACCAACCCTCCCACTGAGAAGTACCAAAAATGCTGACAAAATCAAAGGACGTTTTCTTAAAGGCATCCAGGGGCTGACAAGACAGTGAGGAACCGCCAGGTACCATCTGGGGAAAGCAGAAACCGGAGGGGTGAGCCAAGCTGCTCTTGCCTTGAAAACATCTGCCCCCATCCAGCCAACCCAGGCTTCTGATGAGCAGTCCAAGGCTGGTCCCCACCCCACAGAGCAGTGATCACAGGACAACCCTCACAGGACTTATGGCCCAAATTCACATGAGTGAGAAGACTGCAAAAACACATGGTTGATGGAGTTAGTTTAAAATGGCTTTAGGCTGACAGTGCCCTGAGGTACCTGGCAGAAGGAAGCGCAAACCTCGTTTGGAGGAAGTATCTTTATCCTAGATCTGAAAAATCCCCCAAGTCATTTTTCCAGGGCAATGAGTAACGCAGTCCAAAGTAATCACGCATTCATGGAAACCGTGCCCCGTGAGCAAGGATAGAAAAGCCCAGCAGCAGGACCAGATCCAGAGACTCAGCATCTGACCTGAGGCAAACCACGAGACTCCTCTTACATACGCAGAGGGAACCGATCAGCTTCAAACTCTATGTCACAAATAGCAATCGAGAAAAAAAAAAATGACCTTGCAGAAAAACAGGAGCAGAAATTCTAGAAATAAACAGCATTAAGCTCAATGGGCTTAACAGCAATAAGAATAAAAAGAGAATACATACACTGAATATATGTCAGAACAAACTATGCTGAATAAAAAAGTGTGAAAGCTGGACAACGTAAGTCTTAGAGACTTGAAGCAGGGAAAGAGGACATGTATTTGGATTTCAGAAGGTGGAGGCAAGAGGAAAATGCGGTAGAGGCACTTTATGAGGAATTGATGATTGAGGCTTCCCAGAACTAAAGAAAGCTACTAACCCACAGACTTAAGAAGCCCAACAGTCCTAAGCAGGATAAATAAGAATAAAGCCACAGCTAGAGAAGTAGTAATGAACCTGCACAACACCAAAGATAAAGGGGAAAGTGTCTTAAAAGTGTCCAGAAGGAGGAAAAATGACCTGCTCAATAGAACAAGTTCCCAGGTAAAACAACGGAACCCAAAAGGCAGCAGAGAAAGGGACTACTATGATTCTGAAAGATAATAACTGATATCTCAGATTTTACACTGAGTGAAAATATCTTCCAAGAAATGGGGCAGAGGCTGGACACAGTGGCTCACACCTGGCATCTCAGCACTTTGGGAGGCCAAAGAGGACTGCTTGAGCCCAGGAGTTCAAGACCAGCCTGGGCAACAGTGAGACCCTGTCTCTACCCTCCCTCTCCCAAAAAAAAGTGTGTGTGTGTGTGTGTGTGTGTGTAAGACGGGGTTTCACCATGTTGGTCAGGCTGGTCTTGAACTCCCGACCTCAGGTGATCCACCCATCTTGGCCTCCAAAGTGCTTGGATTACAGGCGTGAGCCACCACGCCCGGCCTTATCTTTAAGTACGATATATGTATTGAGATGGCAAAAGGAGTGAAAAGTGAGCCTCCCACTCCACAGCCCCAATCCCACTCGAGACACAGCACAGTGGCAGTTCCTCTTAACCTCAGAAACATTTCATCGGCACATGCTCTGTGGACCTCCTTCAAACCTCATCACACTCTGCTTAAGTAATCTAGTATTTTGTAATTATAAAATAGTTCATTAAGGCCAGGGGCTGTGGCTCACACCTATAATCCCAGCACTTTAGGAGGCCAAGGCAGGCAGATTACAAAGTCATGAGTTCGAGACCAGCCTGGCCAACACGGTGAAAATACAAAAATACAAAAATTAGCCTGGCATGGTGGCAGGTGCCTGTAATCCCAGCTACTCAGAAGGCTGAGGCGGGAGAACTGCTTGAACCCAGGAGTCAGAGGTGCAGTGAGCTACAATCGCACCACTGCACTCCAGCCTGGGTGACAGAATAAGACTTCGTCAAAGGGAAAAAAAGAAAAAAATAGTTCATTAACAAAGTAATTTGTTGTTTTATTGCTTTGAGACAGAGTCTCCCTCTGTCCCCAGGCTGAGTGCAGTGGCATGATCTCCACTCACTGCAACCTCCACCTCCTGGATTCAAGCGGTTCTCATGCCTCAGCCTCCTGAGCAGCGGGGATGACACAAGTGTGCCATCATGCCTGGTTAATTTCTGTATGTTTTGTAGAGGCAGGTTTCACTGTGTTGCCCAGACTGGTCTCAAACTCCTTGGCTTGAGTGATCTACCCACCTTGGCCTCTCAAAGTGCTGGGATTAGAGGTGTGAACCACTGTGCCCAGCTTAAGAAACTGAAATTTTATTTTACTTTTTATTTTTATTTTTGAGATGGAGTTTTGCTCTTGTTGCCCAGGCTGGAGCACAATGGTGCGATCCTGGCTCACCATAACCTCTGCCTCCTGGGTTCAAGTGATTCTCCTGCCTCAGCCTCCCAAGTAGCTGGCATTACAGGCATGCGCCATCACGCTTGGCTAATTTTGTATTTTTTTAGTAGAGACGGGGTTTCACTATGTTAGTCAGGCTGGTCTCGAACTCATGGCCTCACAAAGTGTTGCGATTACAGGTGTGAGCCACTGCGCCCGGCCCTAAAATGATAAAATTTTAAAGTCACCTGGGTGGCTTTATTAAACCTAGATGGCAGGAAAAAAAAAATCACTGACCAGTGTCCTGGCCCCTGAAAGGCACTTAAATATCTGGGGAATGAATAGGTATCAGGTGAATCCTCACATGGAGACAGCAAAAGTAAATGGGGGTTGAAACACCACTACTGCGCCCCGGTGCAGAGGCTCACGTCTGTCATCCCAGCACTTTTGGAGGCCAGGGCAGGAGGATCGCTTGAGCTCAGGAGTTCGAGACCAGCCCAGGGAAGATAGCGAGACCCTGTCTCTACCAAAAAAACTTAAAAAAAAAAAAAAAAAATTAGCCAGGCATGGTGGCACATGCCCACATGCCTGTGGTCTCATCTGCTCCAGAGGCTGCAACCGGAGGATTGCTTAAGTCTGGGAGGTCGACACTACAGTGAGCTGTGATAGTGCTCCTGCACTCCAGCCTGGGCAATAGAGTGAGACACTGTCCAAAAAAAAAAAAAAGATAAAAGAAAAGAAACATCAGTACTTGATATGACGTGTGGTGGTGAGTTTGTTAAAACATGGACCCATGGGCACCAAGGAGCCTCTTGGGCAGGGGCTAGGGGTGAGGGCAGTTGCAGGTTCACCCCACCCAGACCCGTATGTCCCCAGGGTCTAGGACTATGGTCCCCGAAGGGCAGTGCCCAAGCCAGGGCCCTGCCAGTGCTGTCCAGGAAGGACCAGCAGCTTGCTGTGGCCCCAAGCCAGTCCCAGAAGGTTCCAGGAAGGAGTCTCATCCATTAAGGTGCAAGGTTGTCAGGTCTCAGGCCCCCAGTGTGATAAGGGAACTTTTGGAGGCCAGGGCAGGAGGATCGCTTGAGCCCAGGAGTTCATGCACTTGAATCTTAGGCTCTGCGAATTCTCACAGCATCCTGAGAAACTGTCATCCCTGCCCACTGGTGGCCACCACAGTCCCACAGGCAGGTGTTCACTCCAGGGCACAGGTGCTCTCTGCTACTCGGTCCACCTGACCAGAGAGGAAAGAGCATCAGGGGAGGACAGTGCAGTCCCTGGGAGAGAGGGGACCCTCTGACCACCAGGGTTCCGGGCAGGAGGAAGCGGTGTGTCCCCATCAGGGTCCTCCATGCTGTAACTGTTCTCTATCTACTGAAATCCTATAGCTCTCAGTACAGACACCGCCCCTGGCAGCCGCAGCCCAGCCTGCTGCCCTCCCTGCTGGCCCCTTCCTGCATCTGGGCTGTCCCCACAGCAAGTGCCACTGGCTGAGCCTCCCAGCTATGAGGCAGACACAGTGACAAGCTCAGATCCCAGCTCTTGCCTCTGCCTGGTGGCTTCTCTGGGTGCCACACATACCCAGTGGGAGGCAGAGGACACCACTAACTCTTCCTGGACTAGAGTGCCCAGGGCCCTGCAGAGTGACACTGAGGGCACCACTATTACAAAAAGCTCCCTTTCCAGCCAAAACAGACTTGCTGTTTCCCAAGCACACTTCGAATGAGCCTTATTTGGAGACCCTCATCGTACAGCCCCGCCCCCAAGCCATCCTTACCGGAAGAGCCTGCTGTCCTGGGCCCCAGCCACCTAAGTCCCTGTCCCCGTTTCCTGCCCCAAGTCTGGTCACTGCACAGATGCCTCCCATGCGCTTCATGTGGTCTCAGTCCTGATGGTGCCCCTTGTCACCAGCCCTCAAAGGGGTCCTGGCAGTAGTGGCCAGGGCTGGATTTGTGGTCACTGTCGTGTTAAGTTTTAACTCAGCTTTAAATGCAGGTCCACTGCTGCACTGGGGAAACCACGGCCACGTTTGGAAACAACCAAAGTAAATGGGCTTTTACAAGACCTATTGGCAGGTGAGGAACTGCCCGGAAGTAACTGAAAGGAAAATGCTGGGCAATGCCCCTGCCATTCACCTCCACTATTGGACACTGTGCGTCCCCAGGTTTGAAGGGCGGCTGCCATCCATCCCCACAAATAGACATTAATGTGGGGTATGTTTTTAGAGCAAAAACAATTTTCTGGAATCCAGAAATTTCTCTCCTAAAATAAGCCTGTAAAATTATTTTAAGAAAATGTGAATCAGGCCTGTGTCCATATGGTACAGATAGCACACTTCTAAAGACAAAAACACACGAATCAAACAAAACCAAGCAGCTTCTGACACTAAATGGGACGGAGTGCAGACTGGGGTGCCCCTTTCTCTTTTTCAACCGCCCCACCAAGTCCTCGACCCCCTCCCCGGCGCCTGTGTAGAAGACGGCCGGTTCCCCTCCATCTCCAGGCTGCTCCACCGCCCCCAGCACTGCCAGCACCTGGCAGGTGAGCATGGGTCCCATCCCCACAACTTCCGCACGGAGCCCTCTGGGGTGTCATGAGATGGAAAGGAGGCCCCAGGCAGACACGGATGCCAGCACGTCAGGGTCAGAGACCACAGAGCCGGAGAAGAACTGGGGTGTGTGCGGGGCGTGGCGATGAAGGGGCTGGTGTGCGGGGCAGAGGGAGTGCCAGGGAGAACCAGGAAGGAACAGTGCTCGTATGGCCTTGCCATGTTCAGCTAGGGTCATAAAGAAAGCGGAACAGGGACATCAAGGTCCACTTCCCTAGGGAGGAGAGGGATGAGGGATGAGAGGCGGTGGTGTCACCCGCCTGGCCAGCCGCCCCTTCCTTCCGTCCTCTCCACAGAGGAAGCCTCCTCGCTTTTGGCTTTGCCTCTCCCACCCGTCACTGACAAGGCACTGTCCTTGGGATTAAAAGGAGAAAAGGCCCCCACCATCACAGAGGGGACGGATGATCGATGAAAGCGCCAGCTCCCGGAAAAGAACATGCGGCCGCTCCCAGAGCCTGGCAGGCCGACACCAGCCCTGTCCTGAGCTGCATGCTGCATAAGAAGGGCGTGATTCGCAGCAGTCCTAAGAGATGTGTGTACCTCTCAGTTCCACCAGGCAGATGGGGAAACCGAAGCCCAAAAAGTTTACCCGAGCTGCCCAAGGCTGCACAGCCGGTGAACTGTGAAGCTGGATTCAAGGCCAGAGTCTCCCCACCTTGGCCCAGGATGTCCAAGGTGAAGACATGCACATAGATGTTCGACTCTGAAGGCACAGCGATACTGTCTAACACTTAGCAGGTTGGCAATGACTTTTTTTTTAATTAGGCCAGGTGCAGTAGCTCATGCCTGTAATCCCAGCACGTTGGGAACCTGAGGCGGGTAGATCACTTGAGTCCAGGAGTTTGAGACCAGCTTGGGCAACATGGTGAAACCCTGTCTCTACAAAAAAAATACAAAAAATTAAGCCAGGTGTGGTGGCGCATTACTGTCGTGCCAGCTACTTGGGAGGCTAAGGCAGGAGGATCGCTTAGGCCAGGAAGCAGAGGTTGCAGCGAGCCGAGATCACACCACTGCACTCCAGCATGGGTGAAAGAGTATGACCTGATCTAAAAAAAAATGCTGATAAGGTCAGGGGTGGCCCATGTCTGTATTCCCAGTGTTTGGGGAGGCCAAGGTAGAGGATTACTTGAGGCCGGGAGTTCAAGATCAGCCTGGCCAATGTAGCAAGACCCCCATCCATAAAAAACAAACTTAGCTGGGAGTGGTGGCATGCACCTGTAGTCTCAGCTACTTGGGAGACTGAGATGGGAAGAGCACAGGAGGTCAAGGTTGCAGTGAGCCATGATCACACCACTGCACTCCAGGCTGGGCAACAGAGAGAGGCAGTTTCTAAAAACAGTAAATTAAATTTAAAAACTCTTAAAGTTGAAACACCATCGGTGAAGGCCCTCTGCGATCCAGCCATTTGGCAATACCCACAACATTCCCAGGAGCACAGCCCTGGACTGGGGGTTCATCGGAGGAATTCACCTTTGACTGATGCACATATGCAGAGCAACTGGATAAAAGCAGTTATTACCGAAATAACAAAATATCATCCTATACTAAAACTTCCTGTAGTAACAAAAGATTAGACACCACCTCAAGTTTAACCAAAAGAGGCCAGGTGTGGTGGCTCACACCTGTAATACCAGCACCTTGGGAGGCCAAGATGGGCAGATCACCTGAGGTCAGGAGTTCAACAGCAGCCTGGCCAACCGACAGGTGAAACCCCATCTCTACTAAAAATACAAAAATTAGCTGGGTGTGGTGGTAGGCACCTCCCGGATTCAAGTAATTCTTGTGCCTCAGCCTCCCGAGTGGCTGGGATTACAGGCACCTACCACCAGGCCTGGCTAATTTTGTATTTTAAGTAGAGACAGGGTTTCACCATGTTGGCCAGGCTAGCCTCGAACTCCTGACCTCAACTGTCCACCTGCCTTGGCCTCCCAAAGTGCTGGGGATTACAGGCGTGAGCTACCACGTCCAGACCACACTGACTATTCAAACTCATACACACTACATGAAGTCGCAGGTGTGGAACGCTCTGGAAGAATTTACATAAAAGGGCAACGGTATGGGTACAATTTGCCTTTGGCAATTCCAGCTTCCCTCCACACACATCCACTTTCTCCCTACTTGAATTACAGGAGGAAAAACTCCCCTTCGAACTTCAGGAACTGCAGCCTAGGAGCTCAGTGGGACTCACTGAGAGTGTCAAACCACTTCTACAGCTGCCCTGAGACAAAGCTCACTTGAGGCCATGCTCACACTCTCCGTGGACTCCCCACCAGCCCCTGCTCTCTGGGGAAGCCAAGGGGCCTGGCTCCTCCATTGCCCAGTGGCCTGGGTGCCTCCGCCCTCCAGGGTCTCTCCTGCATCTCTACTCCCACCTGTGCTCAGGTACCATCTCTACCCTCCTCTCCTGAGACTACTGATAATGTGTTTGCACTGAGCGCTTCTTTTCAAAGAACCTGTACTACATTTTTTTTTCTACCATTAGTAACAAAGTTTCCCATAACCACACCCCTGGGACACATCCTAGTAGAGGTGCTTTCTTGCTAACAAGAAGAGGCTCTGCATTGTGACTCATGCCTGTAATCCAGCATTTTGAGGCCAAAGTGGGCGGATCACCTGAGGTCAGGAGTTCAAGACCAGCCTGGGCAACATGACAAAACTCTGTCTCTATAAAAAAGTTTAAAAATTAGCTGGGTGTGGTGGCACGTGCCTGTAGTCTCAGCTATTCGGGAGGCTGATGTGATCCCAACTGTACTGCAGCCTGGATGACAGACCAAGACCTTATCTCAAAAAAAAAAAGAAAGAAAAGGGGAGGTATAGGAACTATGTATCACATTACCCTTGTTAGGTTAAAAGGGTAGGTACTAGACCCAGAAGACGGCATTGAGATAGAAGAAAAGAGGCTGAGAATCTTAAAAACTCTATTTTATATTTAATTTTTTTTTAATTTGGAGACGGAGTTTCGCTCTGTCGCCCAGGCTGAAGTGCCATGGCGCGGTATCAGCTCACTGCAGCTTCCCCCTCCTGGGTTCAAGCAATTCTCCTGCCTCAGCCTCCCAAATAGCTGGGACTCCAAGTGCACACCACCACGCCCGGCTAATTTTTTCTGTTTTAGTAGAGATGCGGTTTCACCATATTGCCCGTGTTGGTCTCGAACTCCTGAGCTCAGGCAATCCACCTGCCTTGGCCTCCCAAAGTGCTGGGATTACAGGCGTGAGCCACTGCGCCTGGCCATAAAAACCATTTTATTTAACCGCATGCTAAATAAAGTCTCATCAAACATTGAGGGCCTGTCTTGGGGCAAGAGAAGGACAAAAAACAGACACACACAGAGGAACCAGACAAGAGGGGGGAAGCGTTTGGGTTGGGGGGGATGTATGCCAATGCTGCTGGGAAGGCAGGTGGCACCAAGAGGGAGGGAGGGAGCAGATGAGGTTTGCCAACAGAGATGTCACCACCCCCAGGACAAAGCTGAAAGAGGGTTTAACTTGCTTTGAGAGGCTTCCCAGGGTTTAATGCAAAACGTGCCACGTGTTTGTTGGCTCTGGGACCTCAAGCCAAGTTCTGCTACCTTCTGTGTAATGTGGGGTAACATGCAATTTACAGGGCAGTCAGAGTCACATGAGATGTTAAGGGGGGTGATCCTGGGGCACAGTTTAGGTGTCTGACCAGGGCCTCACAGCAGGAGCAGGTGTCACTGTTACAGTATGGTAGGGGGTCAGCAAGCACCTCACGAATCCCACCAGGAATCCTGGCCCCAGCCCAAGGCCCCGCCGGTGCCAGAGTGCCTGCTGAACAATGGGGTGAATAACGGCTCCTAACCCCTTCCTGGGGTGTGGGCAACAGAGGCTGGCCCCAGGATTTCCATGTTATTCTCACTGGCCGACCAGCATCTGTATGGCAGGTGGAATGTCCTCACATTTGCTGGCGGAATCTATTTCATCCTCTTGACTTCTTTCCTCAATCTATCTCACATTGCTTGCTTGAAAATCCCTTAGCTCTTTATGTCTTGGTTATTGAGAACTTTCTTCAACCTCTGCTCAAATCCCTTGTCAAAATTCCCACTCCCTGGCTGGGTGCAGTGGCTCAGGCCTGTAATCTCAGCACTTTGGGAGTCCAAAGCAGGCAGATCACCTGAGGTCGGGAATTTGAGACCAGCCTGCCCAACGTGGAGATATCCCGTCTCTACTAAAAATACAAAATTAGCCAGGTGTGCTGGCATATGCCTGTGATCCCAGCTACTCGGGAGGCTCAGGCAGGAGAATCGCTTGAACCCAGGAAGTAGAGGTTGTGGTGAGCCAAGATTGCACCATTGCACTCCAGCCTAGGCAACAAGAGTGAAACTGCATCTCAAAAAAAAAAAAAAAAAAAAAAAATTCTCACTCCCTAGAGGTTTTCCTGATTGTTACACATAACTACTTAAAAAAAAAAAAAACTCTAACAAAGAGCATCAGCAAAGTTTAAAGGGGCGGGGGCTTCTATTACTTGTTCATATTCAAAACAATTTTTTTCATTTGTCTTCCATGGAGACAAATACATTAAAACTACAGGGAAGGCTGGGTTTGGGTTCACAGCTGTAAATCCCAGCACTCTGGGAGGCTGAGACTGGAGGATCACTTGAGGCCAGGAGTTTGAAACCAGTCTGGGCAACATAGTGAGACCCCCATCTCCACAAAAAAAAAAAAAATTTTTTTTTTAATTAGCTGAGCATGGTGGTGCACACCTACAGTCCGAGCTACTAAGAAGGCTGAGCTGTAGGACTGCTTGAGCCCAAGAGGTTGAGGCTGCAGTGTGCTATGATTGTGCCTCTATACTCAAGTCTTGACAGAGCAAGCCACAGTGACAGAGCAAGTCTTGACAGAGCAAGTCTTGACAGAACAAGGCACGGTGGCTTACATCTGTAATCCCAACACTTTAGGAGGCCAATGTAGGTGGATCATCTGAGGTCAGGAGTTCAAGACCAGCCTGGGCATCATGGTGAAACCCCGTATCTACTAAAAATACAAAATTAGGCAGGTGTGGTGGCACAGGTCTGTACTCCCAGCTACTCATGAGCTGAGACAGGAGAATCACTTGAACCTGGGAGGTGGAGGCTGCAGTGAGCCGAGATCATACCACTGCACTCCAGCCTGGGTGAGATAGAGCGAGACTCTGTCTTAAAAATAAATAAATAAAATGAAGTAACAAAACCAACTGGTGGTGAAGGCTCACACCTGTAATCTTAGCACGGTGGGAGGATCGTATCAGTTCAGGAGTGTGAGACCAGCTGGGGCAACACAGTGAGATCTTCTATCTACAAAAAATTTAAAAATGAGCTGGGTATGGTGGTGTGAGTCTGTGGTTCCAGCTACTCAGGAGGCGTAGCAGATGGCTTGAACCTAGGAGGTTGAGGCTGCAGTGAGTGGAGACTGCACCATTACACTCCAGCCCGGGCGACAAAATGTGAACTTTCTCAAAAAGGAAACCAACAAATAAACCAAAACAAACCAACAAAAAAAAAAAGAAAGAAAAAAGAAAAAACCTACAGGGTGGCCTGTTGTCCTTTTCCTCCATCTCTGCCCCCGACACAGGTTCTGGTGGAATTTAGTGAAGACAGTCAAGAATCAAGAACAGATGTTAGAGGAACACGGCTCTCAACGCAAAGAAAATAGCTCTGGGGCTCACACCTGTAATCCCAACACTTTAGAAGGCTGAGGCAGGTGGATCACTTGAGCCCAGGAGTTCGACATCAGCCTGGGAAACAAAGTGAGACCCTTGTCTCTATGAAAAATTTTCAAGTAAGGCAGGCATGGTGGTGTGCACCTGCAGTCCTAGCTACACGGGAGGCTCAGGCAGGAGGATCACTTGGGCTCAGGAGGTGGAGGTTGCAGTGAGCCGTGTCTGTGCCACTGCACTCCATCCTGGGCAAGAGTGCGACCGTCTCAAAAAAAAGAGAGAGAAATGGCTTTATAAATTACAGTGCTTCAAAAGTGAAAAGGTTTAATACCCAGAGTTTAGTGACAAGAATGGACTCAGGTCAGTTTTTCATGCTGGCAAGAGTACCACAGCAGTGTAGGATGGTAATGCTAGGGAGCACCGGGCGTAGCGTGTATTGGGATTGTCTATAATGTCTTTGCAACCTTTCTGTAAATTTAAAGTTTTTCCAAAGAAGTTATTTTAAAAGAAGACTATTGCTCGGATTGGTAATTAAGAGTGCCCAGTTATATTTAAGTGCTCGATATGGGCCCAACCCTTACAGGTTCCCACAAGTAGAGGACACTCTATCCCGTAGGGTTCAAGAGGAGGCACCATGAAGATCTTGGAGATCCTCTTATTTCTCAAACATGCCACTGCCTCCAAGAGCCCACAGCTGAGGGGGACCAGTGCATGATTATAAGACTCAACGACACCAAGATTCAGCAAACTCCTAGCACCTGGCAGGTGCTCAGCAAACATTTGTTACATCTGTAGCTTGCTCAAGTGACGCGCCTGGAAAGGCTCCCCAGGGAAGGTAAGCCTAGCCTTGGGACCTAGGTAGGGATTTAGGAGTGTCAGGGGCCGGTGGGTGGGAAGAATAACATTCTTAGCAAAGAAAACATCAGGCTAAGGTGGGTATATTTTAGACAGAGGCAGAAGAAATGCAACTGAACAGAAAAAGCGTGGGGTGGGGAAACCGATGTCTTCCATGTTCATTATCTGCCTAAAATAGAAACTCAGCCTTCTTCCCATTCTTAGAACTCAGCACATAATTTGGACATCAAAGATGTCAATCAGAGGCAAGCATGGGGGAGGCGGATCCTGTTCAGTAGCTCCCTGAAGCTCAGGCTTTTGCAATCAGTTAATCAAACCTATGCCACAAGTGGTAAATGCTGAGGACGCTCCATTGTAGTCTTTACGTGGCAACTCGGAAAACGTTTCCGCCTTTCTGATAAACGTTCCTGGGAGACCTCTTTCGCCCTCATTCCCTTGCCCGGTTGACGCTGTATTTTTTAAGGAAGGAAAAACTAATAATCAGGGATCTTGTCCGTTTTCCCTACATCTTTTCACGGTGGGGCGGGAGAAGAGGGGCAGCCGGGGAGGTGGAGAGAAGAGAGGGCGGGGGAGTCAAAGATGAGGCGGTGCTGTCCGTGCCAACACGGAGTGAACCCACTACAACAAATCAAAATCCAAAACGGAACAAAAAAGTCACAGGCCCGCCCTACTCGCGCCCCCGCCCGCCCGGACGCCCAACAGGTGCTTCCCGGGCCCGCCCGCAGCCACAGTATCCTTGGGTGGCCACAAAGTAACCGCCCGCGCAGCGGCAGCGAGGCCCGCCCGTACTCACGGCCGCTCCGCGGTCCGCACCCCGGCCCGCAGCGCCCATCCGGCCCAGCCCCGGTCAGCGCGGGCTCGGCTCTCAGGCGTTCCCGGCGCGGCCCGGGACGCACTGAGGCCGCTAGCGCCTAGGCAGGGCGCGAGGCATCCTCCCGCCGCCGCCCCGCGGGCCGCCTGCCCTTTGTTTTGGAGCGGTGGCCCGGCCCAGCCGCCGTTAACGGCCTCGGAGCGCGGCGTCGGCCAATCAGCGCGCCTTGTCGCCAGCGCCCCGCCCGCGTCCCGCCTCCGTTTCACCCCGCGCCCCGCCTGCCCCGCGCGCCTCCGCCCCGCGCGCTCCAGGCCAAGGAGCTCCGCCGGCTCGCACCCGGCCCGGAGGGGCAGGAGCGCACGTGCCGCGGGGCGCGCCGTACTCTCATTGGCTGGCCCGCCGGGCGCGGCCTCGGAGCCAGCCTGTGAGAGCCCAGGGACGCGGGGGCGGAGCCGTGCGGGGCGGGGCGAGAGCGGGGGCGGGATCCGCGAGGAGCCCGGCGCGCGGACGCTGGCTGGCCGGGCCGGGGCGCTGGTCCCGTGAGGCCGGCCGTGGTGAACGCGCGCCCTGGGAAGCCGGGCGGTCGCCCGCTCCTCGGGCTCGCAGGGCGGGGCCGAGGCCGTGCAGGGCCCGCAGCTCCAGGGGCTGAGGCGAGCTTGCGCGCAGCGTCCTCGGCCGGCGCCGTGCCGGTCCCGCCCGTCTGCGCGATGGCCGCGTTCGCGGGGTCGGCGGCGGAAGGCGGCGCGCGGGGCGGACGTGGAGGCCGAGGCGGACTCGTGCGCGCCTGGCCAGGGCCCGCCTTGACCGAACCCTCCCGCGGCGGGTCTCCAGACTGCAGTTGTTCGTGCTGTCCTGTCCCCACCAGCCTCTCCGAACCCGAGGACCGACCCCGGTAGAACCCCCTCGCCACGGAGGACCTCCGGGACTGCGCCTGGCCCCCAGCTCTGCTCCCGGACTGCCCTGTCGGACCCGACAGAAAGCTCCTTCCTGGGGGTAGTGCTCTCGACACCCCGGCAGCCCGCGCCACCCCCACGCCTCTAATGTCCCTGTCTTCTTGGTTTCATATCCCCTCTTTTAAAAAGTACATATATTTGAAGCCTGGGCGCGGTGGCTCACGCCCGTAATCCCAGGACTTTGGGAGGCCAAGGCGGGCGGATCACCTGAGGTCAGGAGCTTCAAACCAACCTGGCCAACGTGGGGCGCCTGTAATCCCTGCTACGCAGGAGGCTGAGGCCGGAGAATCGCTTGAACTCGGCAGGCAGAGCTTGCAGTGAGCCGAGATCAAGCCTCTGCACTCCAGCCTGGGCAACACAGAGAGACTCTGTCTCAAAAAAAAAAAAAAAAAAAAAAAGTTAAAATGGTGAATTTTATGTATATTTTACCACAATAAAAATAGTAAAAGTCTACAGTGTGATCTGGTACACACACGTATGAAAGAAAAGTTTCATGATTTCATAATTTAATGCGTAATTTATTTTGGGCACTGTCCTTTTTTTTTTTTTTGACAGTCTTGCTCTGTCTCCCAGGCTGGAGTGCAGTGGTGTGATCTCCGCTCATTGCCACCTCCGCCTCCCAGGTTCAAGCAACTCTCCTGCCTCAGCCTCCCGGGTAGCTGGGATTATAGGCGCCCATCACTGTGCCCGGCTAATTTTTGTACTTTTAGTAGAGACAGGGTTTCATCATGTTGGCCAGGCTGGTCTTGAACTCCTGACCTCGGGTGATCCACCTGCCTTGGCCTCCCAAAGTGCTGGATTACAGGCGTGAGCCACTGCGCCCGGCCTGTCCTAACGTTTCTATCCTCCTTTGTTTTTATTAAGAAAGTCCTGGGCACGACCTTCCGGGGGGCCTCGAGCAGCACCGTCAGCCAGGCCTGCAGTCTGCCACCCACTGCCTGCCCTGTGGTTGCACGCCCATAACCCACTTTCCCACAGCCCACTCGTGAGCACTGCCTTCCAGCTCCAGGGCTTGCTCCCTTTAGTGTCCCAGCTCCGTGCCTCAGCATGCCTGCCACCTGGGGCTGCCCTCCCCCATGCCCACTTCCTGACCCCTTTCCCACCCCCCACCCTTGCCTGTCCTGGAGAAATTCAGCCCCCCTGCTACTGGGAAATGCACCTCGCTGCTTACCTTGGGGACACCAGTTTCTAGGGGAGCCTAGTCCTCCTGAAAACCCTCCACCGGCTCCACCTCTGGGTCTGCACAGGTTCCACCATCCTGGAAGATGATCTCATGCCTCCTCCCCTCTGTTAACTCTGTGTCCAGCTTTACAGAGAACAGAGATAGGAGAAGATCCTCCCTGCCCCCACCACCAAACATCGCATCCTAAACATCCACCCTCCCTGCTGCCATGAACACATGGCTCGGCCTTCGTCCGCACCCCAGCGCTCACTGGGCTGCCCCATCAGGGGCAGGAGCCGTGCTGTTGGCTCCACGTGCCCTCTTTACTACACCCACCTGTTCTGCAACTCTTCAGGGCAAGATGATGCAGAAGGGCCCGGCCTGGGCTCCTCCCATGCCCCCTCCCATTCTCAGGGCCCCATCTCAACTGCGCCAACGTCATGTCACCAAATGCCACGTCCGGGCTCAGCCCACACCTTACTGGATGATCCTACCAGCATTTCCTATAGTGGGGCACTTTTTAAAAATATGTTCTTCGCTTAGATTCCAGGTCTCCACTCTCTCTTCCTCACTGGCCTCCATTTCCCCACCTTCCTGATATTGGAGGCCCCAGAAGTTCAGCCCTTGTCTCCTCCCTGCCTTCCACTGGCCTGACAGGTGATCTCCACCAAGCCCACCGGCAGTGGAAGACCACGCGAAGCCTGCTGCTGATCAAGTGTGTTCCTCGCCGAACACGGTGGCTCATGCCTATAATCTCAGCACTTTGGGAGGCTGAGGCTCTTGATCACTTGAGCTCAGAAGTTCAAGACCAGACTGGGCAACATGGTGAAATCCCGTCTCTACAAATACATATATTTGTTAAGTGAGAGGATCACTTAAGCCTGGGAAGTTGAGGCTGCGGTGAGCACTCCAGCCTGGGCAACAGAACAAGGCCATCTCAAACAAAAAAGTGTGTTCCTCAGCAGAAACCCTCCCGTGACCCCCAGGCTCTCACCTACAGCTGCCCACTTCCAGTCCCACTTGGAGGTGTACACTTTAAACCCAACACATACCAAACCAAGCCTCTGTCTCCACTGGCTCAATTAAGGGTGTGGCCATTTTGGGGCACAGGCCAAATCCTCAGAGTCCTCCTTGAATCCTCTTTCCCTCACACCCCACATCTGACCCCTCAGCAAGTCCCTGGGTTCCCACTCCTGCCACCAGCACCCAGGCTGAGCCACTCTCATCTCTTGTCTAGATCATTGTCATTGCTCAAGTGGTCACCAAATTGTAAATTTTGCCTCCTTAACTCCATTCTTCATGGACTGATTCTTTTAGAACAAAAAGCCAGATCTGGACCTCCCCAAATGCACCAGGTAAGCTAGAGTTCATTATGGGCTGCAGTGATTTGGCTCCTCCCTCTCTCTTCTCCTTTATTTCCTGCTACTCCCTCTGCAAGAGTTTAGTCAACTACAAAGCATAAAGTTTTTGTTGTGTGTGGTTTTTTTTTTTTGAGTCAAAGTTGCTCTGTTGCCGAGGCTAGAATGCAGTGGCGGGATCTCGGCTCACTGCAACCTCCACCTCCCGGGTTCAAGTGATTCTCCTGCCTCAGCCTCCCAAGTAGCTGGGATCACAGGCATGCGCTGCACACCTGGCTAATTTTTTTTTCTTTTTCTTTTTGTATTTTTAGTAGAGATGGGTTTTCTCCATGTTGGCTAGGCTGGTCTCAAGCTCCTGACCTCAGGTAATCCACCCACCTCGGCCTCCCAAAGTGCTGAAATTACAGGCATGAGCCACCACGCCTGGCCTGTATTTTTTTTTTTTTTTTTTTAGTAGAGATGGGGGTTTCACCATGTTGCCCAGGCTGGTCTCAAACTCCTGACTTCAGGTGATCCTCCCACATCGACCTCCCAAAGTGCTGGGATTACAGGTGTGAGCCACTGTGCTGGGCCCAGAGTTTGTCCTGGGGATCCATCACATAGGCGCAGGTGAGGGCTCGGGAGGAGGAGCTCAGACCCCAGCCTCTCGGTGTGACACAGAGTCCCTGCTATGAATCTCGCAGTTGGTCTTTCTGCTTTGGTCGTCCCCACCTTAAGACATGCTGCCAGCAGATCCTCAGTGAATCACCCAGGACCCCTGATCAGCAAAGACACTCCCGTCTGGCAGGACAACCGCCAGGGCTTGGTGATCAGCTCCCAGAAGCAGGTGCAGAGGCCAGCCCTCTCCCTGGGCAAAGTGAAACCCTTTGCTGAGCCATCCCCCGCGGACTACTCTCTAGACACTCTCATGTCCTTGCTGTTCCCTCCCCTGCAAGGCGCCTCTCCTGTCAGCAGCCTGCTCCCAGGAGCCCTCTCTGCACACTCAGGGCCATTCCCTCTGCACTCTCTTCCCCTTGCACTGGTCTGTATGTTTCCCCTTCGCTTGGTTATTGTTGTCTCTCCTCCCCTCCCAGGATGCAAATGGGGGCTGGAGGAGAGGCCTCGGTGTTTTCTCAGCCTGTCACTGAGAGCATCACCGAGAGAGCCACTCGCAGGATGGCCGAGGATCAACTAAGACCGAAGACGCCAGGCCCTGTCCATGCTTAGGAAACGCCAGCCTTCCTCCAGGTGCCCAGCTCCTTCCAGGGCAGGATTTACTGGGAAGAGGCAAGACTGAGGGATAGGAGCAGTGGCTCAGTGAGAGTCCAGAGCGGAGAAAACCGATCTGTACCCACGGTGTTCCCTGGTATTGAAAAACAGCCGCTGGCCAGCAGGCAGTGTGATTATCCACTCGAAGCCCAACAGCGGGGAACAGACCAGGCTGCCTATTCCAGGCATGGATGGGAATACGGAGCCTGTGAAATATCAGCAGGCTCAGTGCCCGTCACAGGTTCTCCAGCCCTGCACAGAATGACGGCATGTGTTGACTGACGGGGTGAAGCCAGATCTGCCTGACAGCTGAGACACAGCAGAGGCTGAGGCCTCCCCCGGGGAGCCAGTCTGACTGGGTGTTTTGGGCTGTGTCCCCTACAGGTGTCTGCATTTGGAGAGAGAGTCTTTAAAAAAACATTAAGTTAAAATGAGGTCATGAGAGTGGGCCTAACCAATATGACTATTATCCTTATAAAAAGAGATATTTCTTTATAAAAAAAAATATAAAATGACTATTGTCCTTATAAAAAGAGATATTTCTTTATAAAAAAATATAAAATAAAATATAAAATAAAATATAAAATAAAAAAATATAAAATATAAAATATAAAAAAAGAGATATTGTCTTTATAAAAAGATATAGGATTACACCTATAATCCCAGCTCTTTGAGAGGCCCAGGCGGGAGACCCCCATCTCTAAACAAGTGACTTTTTTTGGACACACGGTCTTGCTCTGTTGCTCAGGCTGGAGTGCAGTGGCACGATCACGGCTCACTGTAGCTTCAGCCTCCTGGGCTCAAGCGATCCACCCACCTCAGCCTACTGAGTAGCTGGGACTACAGACAGGCACCACCATGCCCAGCTAAGTTTTAAATGTTTCTGTAGGCCAGGCACCGTGGCTCATGCCTGTAATCTCAGCACTTTGGGAGGCCAAGGCAGGCGGATCAACTGAGGTTGGGGGTTTGAGACCAACCTGGCCAACATAACAAAACCCTGTCTCTACTAAAAATACAAAAATTATCTGGGCATGGTGGCACATGTCTGTAATCCCAGCTACTTGGGAGGCTGAGGCACGAGAATTACTTGAACCTGGGAGGCGAGGTAGCAGTGAGCCGAGACAGTGCCATTGCACTCCAGCCTGGAAAACAGAGAGAGACTCCATCTCAAAAAAAAAAAGTTTCTGTAGACATGAGGGTCTCACTATGTTGCCCAAGCTGGGTCTTGAACTCCTGGGCTCAAGTAATCCTCCACCTCAGCCTTCCAAAGTACTAGAATTACAGGTGTGAGCCACTGTGCCTGGCCAAATACATGCCCATAGTCCCAGGTATTTGGGTGGCTAAGGTGGGACGATGTCTTGAGCCTAGGAGTTCGGGGCTGTAGTGAGTTATGATTGTACCACTGCATTCCAGCCTGGGCAACAGAGTGAGAACCTGTCTCTTAAGAAAAAAAAAAAAGAGACTGGCCAGGCACAGTGGCTCATGATCCCAGCACTTTGGGAGGCAGAGGCTGGTGAATCATGAGGTCAGGAGATGGAGACCATCCTGGCCAACATAGTGAAACCCCGACTCTACTAAAAATACAAAAATTAGCTGGGTGTGGTGGTTTGTATCTGTAGTCCCAGCTACTCAGATGGCTGAGGCAGGAGAATCGCTTGAACCTGGGAGTCGGAGGCTGCAGTGAGCCAAGATCGTGCCATTGCACTCCAGCCTGGGCAAGAGAGAGGCTCCGTCTCAAAAAAAAAAAAAAAAAATTAGGACACAGACACACACAGAGGGATGACCACATGAGCACACAGGGAACAGACGCCATCAACAAGCCAGGGAGAGAGGACACAGAAGAAATCAACCCTGCGGACACCCTGACCTTGGACTTCCAGCCTCCAGGACTGTGAGAAAATAAATTCCTGCCGTTCAAGCCATCCAGTCTGTGGTGCTTTGTTACGGCAGCCCAAGCTGACTAATATACTGGATTTTGGGGGTTGAAAGATACAGCAACTCTCCTCAAGGGCCGCCCAGCCGGCCTTCCACCCAAATCCTGCCTAAATCCCTAGAGTTGGCCAAAATTGAGCCGCCTGCCTTGGTGTAACTGCAGCGCAGGCTGGTGGAATTGCTGTGGACAGACAGGGAACTCAACCTCCTGGACGCCAGTGGTCTCCTTGGCCAAGCGAGGGGCTGTGGGGAGTGCTCTCCAGAGCCCCTGGAGTCTGAAGCTTTGTGACTCGCTAAGACTTTATGATAGGAAGGCCCATTAGGAAGCAGGCAGGTGCTGTTGGCATAGCAACCACAAGCCGTCTTATGTTCTTTCCAAATTAAAAACTTTCCAGCTTTAGAACTGAGGAGAGAAAGATGTAAGAGCAGAGATGAAATTAAGTTATTGATGGAAGTGGTTGCTATGGCGTCATGCTGTCCTTGGAGTCTGCCAGCTGCCACTTGATTTCTCCATTTTTCGTGCAAATGAAGAAGTCCAAGAGAAGATAAGGACCAGCCACCCACAGTGAGGGAGAAAAGCAAAGCGTATGTGTTCATTAGAAAGAGTTCACTCGTGATGGGAGCTTATTTTTTCTTTTTTTTTTTTTTTAATGACTCCAATAGCACCTGATATGGGAGCTTATTTTTTAAGAGTAGCAGCCAGGCACTGTGGCTCACACCTATAATCCCAGCACTTTGGGAGGCCGAGGTGGGCAGATCACGAGGTCAGGAGTTCAAGACCAGCCTGGCCAATATGGTGAAACCTCATCTCTACTAAAAAATACAAAACTTAGCTGGGCTTGGTGGCATGTGACTGTAATTTCAGCTACTCAGGAGGCTGAGGCAGGAGAATAGCTTGAACCCGGGATACGGAGGTTGCAGTGAGCTGAGATCGTGCCATTGCACTCCAGTTTGGGCAACAGAGCCAGACTCAAAAAAAAGAGTAGATATACACCCAATGTGCAGGCCTTCTCAAAACTTACACGAATCACCTGGGGATTTTGTTAAAATGTGGTTGCTAAAATGGTAAGTCTAGGGTGTGGCCTGAGATTCTGCATTTTAGGCTGGTTGTTGTGGTGGCTCACGCCTGTAATCCCAACACTTTGGGAGGCCAAGGCAGGTGGATCACTTGAGGTCAGGAGTTCGAGACCACCCTGGCCAACATGGCAAAATCCCATCTCTACCAAAAATACAAAAAAATTAGCCAGGCGTGGTGGTGCACGCCTGTGGTCTCAGCTACTCAGGAGGCTGAGGCATGAAGATCACTTGAACCTGGGAGGTGGAGGTTGCAGTGAGCCAAGATCTCACCGCTACACTCCAGCCTGGGTGACCCCATCTCAAAATAAAAGAGAAAAAGATTCTGCCTTGTATTGTATTATTTATTATTTTTTACCTTTTATTCTTTTGAGAAGGAAAGGAGTCTCATTCTGTCGCCCAGGCTGGAGTGCAGTGGCATGATCTCGGCCCACTGCAACCTCCACCTTCCGGGTTCAAGCAATTCTCCTTCCCCAACCTCCTGAGTAGTTGGGACCAAAGGTGTGCACCACCACACCTGGCTAATTTTTTGCATTTTTTTGTAGAGATGGAGTTTTGCCATGTTGGCCAGGCTGATTTCAAATTCCTGGATTCAAGCGATCCACCCACCTTGGACTCCCAAAGTGCTGGGATTACAGGTGTGAGCCGCCATACCCAGCCCATTATTTTAAATTGTGATAAATACACATAGCATAAAATTTATCTTAGACCTTATTTTATTTTATTTTAAGGGATGAAGTTTCATTCTGCCACCCAGGCCAAAGTACACAGGTGCAATCACTGCTCACTGCAACCTCGACCTCCTGGGCTTAAGTAATCCTCCCATCTTAGCTGCCCGGGTAGCTGGGACTACAGGTCCGTGCCACTGTGCCCAGCTAATTTTTTTTTTTGTAGAAATTGATTCTCCTTATGTTACCCAGGCTGGTCTCAAACTCCTGGGCTCAAGCAATCTTCTTGCCTTGGCCTCCCAAAATGCTGGGATTACAGGCATGAGCCACTGCACCTGGCCCATGTGAACCTTTTTTAAGTATACAGTTCAGCAGTGTTAAGTATATTCACACTGCTGTCCATCCAATCTCCAAAACATTTTCCATCTTGCAAAATGGAAACCGTACCTATTAAATAACAACTCCCCACATCCCCCTCCCCACAGAGAGTCTGCATTTATGACCAGGTGATGACAGCGGTGCTGGCCTGTGGCCCACATCTGGAGCATCAGCGGTCCTTTGAAGCCTGTCTTGTACCTGGGGCTGAGGTAGGTGGCAGGCAGGCCAGAGTGAGCAGGCCACACAGTGTGCTTCCCAGGAATTTCCTGGCAAGTGGGGCAAGACACGGGGTGACAAAACTTCAGAGGAGTGGACAGGCTACGTCATTCACAAGTGTGACTAGCATGTGCATGGCGCAGGGAGGATGCCAGCATGGGCAGTCGAGTGGAGACGCTCAGCGACTGCCGCATTTACTTACTAAGTTTGCTAGACCACTCCCTCATGTTGGCATGTTGGGCACTGGAGGCTACTCACCTTATTTTTGCTATTATAAATAATGCTGGGGCTGGGCGCAGTGGCTCACGCCTGTAATCCCAGCACTTTGGGAGGCCAAGGCGGGTGGATCACGAGGTTAAGAGATGGAGACCATCCTGGCCAACGTGGTGAAATCCTGTCTCTACTAAAAATACAAAATCTCCCCCATGTTAGGTCAGGCTCTGGGAAGTCTCTCCTGCTGGCTGGTCTTTGTTGTTGAGAATACTCTAGGAACAATTCAAAACGGTTGCTTTTCCTTTCTCCCTGGTCAAACACAAGGGGTTTCCCTCTATTCTTCACTATGAGAACCTGGTAGGAACCTGGTAGGAACCTGGTGGGGCCCTTGGAGGTAAAACCAACAAAAGTGTGGGAGTGGATCCTTAGACTGGATCCCACAAGGTTTTGTTTTTTTGTTTTTTTTGAGGCGGTCTCTCTCTGTTGCCCAGGCTGGAGAGCAGTGGTGCAATCTCAGCTCACAGCAACTTCTGCCTCCGGGGTTCAAGCAATTCTCCTGCCTCAGCCTCCTGAGTAGCTGAGATTACAGGTACGCGCCACCATGCTTAGCTAATTTTTGAATTTTTAGTAGAAACAGGGTTTCGCCATGTTGACCTGGCTGGTCTTGAACTCCTGACCTCAAGTGATCTGCCCACTTTGGCTTCCCAAAGTTCTGAGATTACAAGCATGAGCCACCTCATCTGGCACTCCCCCCGCCCCAGCTACAATGAGTTTTTAACTCTCAAAAGCATGCAAAATCTAGCCATCCATCTAAGTTGCTATTTAAGGGGTCTTTTAAGGTTTCCTGCCAGCTCCTGGCAGTTCTCAGTAGCACTCTGACTTACCCAAGGGGGCAAAAAAAGCTGAGATGCACCTGTGAAGGTCACAGCCCAGGAACGCAGGCTCACTAAAAGTCTGAGAGCTGATCATGGGATTACAGAGCGCTTCCCTCTATCTATACCTGCTGCCCCATCTGCAGGGCTCCCACACAATACAGAGGGTCGCTGCTGAATCAGAAGGCTCAGGTTCTACTTAAGAAAAAGTCTCCAGGGAAACCCCAAGACAACAGGGGAAAACAGAAACAAAGACACTAAAGAACATTTTAGTCTCTGACACCTACAGCAAATGCAACCTCACTCCTAGCCAGAAAAGCAAAAAAAAAAAAAAAAACACCTCACACTAAAGGCCTATCCATCTCAATGTTATTATTCAAAAGATCACATCTCTCAACAAAAAATTGTAAGGCATGCTAAAAGGTAAGAAAAAATACAGTCTTCTGAAGAGACAAAGAAAGTGTCAGTGCCAGACTCAGATGGCAGAGACTTCGGAATGATCAGACTGAGACTTTAAAATACCTAGGTTTAGTATGCTACAGGCTCTGATGGAAAAAGTGCAAGAACAGATGGGTGATGTAAGCAGAGAGATGGAAACTTAAGAGAGCAGCGGAGATTTAAAATATTTATGTGGATCTCAGCTTCCAACTTACATCATTCTCCTTCCTTCTCAAGAACTTGTTTTGTTTGTTTGAGACGGGGTCCGTCTCACTCTGTCACCCAGGCTGCAGCGCAGTGGTGAGATCACGGCTAAGGCGACCTCTATCTCCAGGGCTCAAGTGATCCTCCCACGTCAGCCCGCCAGCAGCTAGGACTGTAGGCATGAGCCACCACATCCGGATAATTTTTGCATTTTTTGTAGAGACGGGGTTTCACAATGTTGCTCAGGCTGTTAAAGAATTTAGTCTGTGGACGTTGTCTGCAGCACTCAAAGTGGTCCAGCGTTTGACATACTGACATAGGCTTTCCTACAATACAGCCTGTAACAGAACTAGGCTGTCCTGAACCCTTGGTAATAGAATTGTTTACCTTTATACCAAGAAGCTTGGGAAAGCACCAAAATCTGCATGTGGCGTGTGCCCAGGCAGACTTCGTGCTGTAAGACCTAAAGTTCTTATGGGGTGGTCCAAAACAAAGAAACATGTCAGCAGGGCCTACGATGGTTCCATGTGTGCTAAATGTGTTTGTGATGGGATTGAGTGTGGTTTCCTTATGGGACAGAAGATTGTTCTGAAAGTGTTGAAGGCACGAACACAGTCAGAAAGCTAAATAAAAAATGAAACTTTTTTTGAGTAATGATAAAGGAACTTATTTTAACGTTTCTTATAAAGTAGTGCTACTGGCAACAAATTCCCTCTGTTTTTGTCTAATAAAGTATTTATACTTTAGAGGCAGGGGTTTGCTCTGGTTTAGGATGGAGTGCAGTGGTGCAATCCTAGCTCACTGCAACTTTGAACTCATAGGCTCAAGCAATCCTCCCACCTTGGCTTCCAAACGTGCTGGGATTATAGAAGTGAGCCCCGATGCCTGGCGTTTTGTTTTGTTTTTGAGACAGAGTCTCGCTTTGTCTCCCAGGCTAGAGTGCAATGGCATGATCTCGGCTCACTGCAACCTCCATCTTGGTTCTAGCGACTCTCCTGCCTCAGACTCCCAAGTAGCTTTGATTACAGGTGCCCACCAACATGCCCAGCTAATTTTTGTATTTTTAGTGGGGGGGGGTCTCACCATGTTGGCCAGGCTGGTCTTGAACTCCTGATCTCAGGTGATCCACCTGCCTCAGCCTCCCGAAGTGCTGGGATTACAGTGTGAGCCACGGTGCCTGGCCTTGTTTTGTTTTTGAGACAGTCTCTTCCTCTGTCGCTCAAGCTGGAGTACAGTGGTGCCATCATAGCTCATTGCAACCTTTAACTCCTGAACTCAAGTGATCTTCCTGCCCCAGCCTCCTGAGTATCTGGGACTACAGGCTTGCGGCACCAAGCACAGGTTTTTTTTTCCTTTTCCTTTTTTTTTTTTTTTTTTTGTAGAGACAGGGTCTCGCTCTGTTGCCTAGGCTGGTCTCAAACTGCTGGCCTCAAGAAATCCTCCTGCCTTGGCCTTCCAAAGTGCTGGGATTACAGGTGTGAACCACTATGCCCAGCTATTTTATCTCCATTATGAAAAATAATTTCACTGGACACAAATGCTAGGACGGTGGTTTTTCTCTTTCAATACTACGTATCATTGGAGTGGTGGGAGGGACACTCAATTGTAGAGGGTGAATTTCCAGTTTCTCACCATTAAGTATATTAGCTGTGGGTGTTTTGTAGATGCTTTTTATCAGGCTGAGAAAGTTCCTCTCTATTCCAATTCGCTGAGAGTTTTTACCATGAATAGGTGTCAGATTTTGTTGCTGAGGTGGGTCTCAAGTTCCTGGGCTTAAGTGATCCTCCCGTCTCAGCCTTCTGAGTAGCAAGGAATACAGTTGCAAGCCACTATGCCTGGCGTCTTTCTGAATCTATCTGATCATACATACATATAGAAATATATATATATATATATATATATTTTTTTTTTTTTTTGGGGACAGAGCCTTGCTCTGTCACCAGGCTGGAGTGCAATGTGCCATCTCAGCTCACTGCAACCTCCACCTCCTGGGTTCAAGTGATTCTCTTGCCTTAGCCTCCTGAGTAGCTGGGATTACAGTGCATGCCACCACACTCAGCTAATCTTTGTATTTTTAGTATTCACCGTGTTGGCCAGGATGGTCTCAAACTCCTGACCTCAGGTGATCCACCCATCTAGGCCTCCCAAAGTGCTGGGATTACAGACGTGAACCACTGTGCCCAGCCATGATTTTTTTTGGCAGGGTTTCACTCTGTTGCCCAGGCGGAAGTGAAGTTGTGCCATCATAGCTCACTGCAGGTTTGATGTCCTGGGCCTGGGCGTTGCTCCCACCTTGGCCTACCGAGTAGCTGGGACTACAGGTGCCCATCACCACACCTGGCTAAGTTTTTGTTTTTTGTGGTGATGGGGTTTTGCCACATTGCCCAGGCTGGTCTCAAACTCCTGGGCTCAAGTGATCCGCCTGCCTCACCCTAAAGCGCTGGGATTACAGGTGTGATCCTGTAAAATTGGCCTGATTTTTGAATGTTGATCCAGATTTGCATATCAGGAATCAATCCTACCTGGTCAAGATGTATGATTCTTTTTTTTTGAGACTGAGTCTCACTCTGTTGCCCAGGCTGGAGTGCAGTGGCACAATCTTGGCTCACTGCAACCTCTGCCTCCCGGGTTCAAGCAATTCTGCTGTCTCAGTCTCCTGGGTAGCTGGGATTATAGGCACATGCCACCATGCCCAGCTAATTTCTGCATTTTTAGTAGAGATGGGGTTTCACCATGTTGGTCAGGCTGGTTTCAAACTCCTGATCTTGTGAGCTGCCCGCCTCGGCATCTCAGAGTGCTGGGATTATAGGTGTGAGCCCCTGCGCCTGGCCTGGATAACATTTTTTTTTTTTTGAGATGGCGTTTTTGCTCTGTTGCCAGTTTGAAATGCAGTGGCGTGATCTCGGCTTACTGAAACTTCTGCCTCCCGGTTCAAGTGATTCTACTGCCTCAGCCTCCTGAGTAGCTGGGACTACAGGCGTGCGCCACCATGCCCGGCTCATTTTTGTATTTTTAGTAGAGATAGGGTTTCACCACGTTGGCCAGGATGGTCTCGATCTGTTGCCCTCATGATCTGCCCGCCTCGGCTTCCCAAAGTGTTGGGATTACAGGCGTGAGCCACTGCACCCAGCCTTAACATCTTTATCTGGTTTGGAGATTAGGGTAATGCTGGCATCACAGAATGAGTTATGACTGTTCACTGTGCTTCTGTTTTCTGGAAGGGATTGTAGAGAATTGATGTCTTCCTTAAAACATCTGGGCCTGGTAGATAAGAGTTGTGCCAAATGAGATGAAAACTTAAGTCCACGCAAAAACCTGCCCATGGATGTTTATAGCAGCTTTATTTCATTTTGGAAGCAAGTGAGCTGTTCTTTGATAGCTAAATGGAGACACTATCAGTGGTATATCCATACAATGGAATATTATTCAGTGATAAGAAGAAAGGAGCTATATAATCACAAATAGACATGGAAGGCTACTGACTGCATATGGCTGAGTGAAAGAAGCCAGTCTGAAAATGACATTCTGTTCTAACTACATGACATTTTGGAAAGGCAAAACCACGGCAACAGTAAAAAAACCCATGGTTGGCGGAGGATAGGTGTGCTGACAGTGCAGGGGTGGGTGTGTGGGACTCCATGTACTATCTGCTTAATTACTCTGTAAAAAGCGGTACTAAAAAGAGTAAAATCTACTTTAAAAATAGATGAGCAAGAGGGGAGGAATGACCAGGTTTGCTGAAGAGAGGGGCTTCGGGGGCCTCACGGGTCAGGACGTGTCTAAGAGGAGTTTGATAACCATAGCCAAGAAGAGACACGTGCTCCCAGTGATCTGAGAGGATCTTGACCATGCAATGTTAATTACAACCTTCAGGATTTCACATTCGAGTCCTGGAGAGCCGAACGTTCGTACATGCAACCCAAGGTCTACTTTTTGTGCAGCATGAAGAGATGAAAGCATCAATGGCAGGAGGTAAAATGAAAGATTTCTGTGGACAAAAATGTCCTGGAGTTCTCAGCACCTGCATGTAGCCTCCCCACTGCTAGCTGACATGGCATTTTTAATTTTTTTTTTTTTTTTTTTAAAGAGTGGGTCTTGCTCTGTTGCCCAGCAGGAGTGCAGTGGAGCAATCATAGCTCACTGTAGTCTTGAACTCCTGGGTTCAAGTGATCCTCCTGCCTCAGCCTCCCAGTGGTCCTAGTAGCTGGGACCATAGGCATGTGCCACTATGCCTGGCTCATTTTTTAAAAAATTATTTTTTGTAGAGGTAAATACAACCTGTGTTGTCCAGGCTGGCTTTGAACACCTAGTTTCAAGCAATCCTCTTACCTTGGCCTCTCAAAGTGCAGGGATTACAGGTATGAGCCACTGCACATGGCTCTGTTTTCTAGTTTTAATGATTCCTCTTCTCTGGTGACCAAGGCAATACAAAGTATTAAACTTCCTGGTGTACCTGTCAAGAGGGTGTTGTACCTTAGAAATTCCCCAGCACGCCAGGAGTGCTCCGTCTGCTCTCTGCTGTGGCCCGGGGGTGTGTGGTCTCAGGCCTTTCCTCCATCCTCTGGAGTCAGATCTGGCAGGCACATGCTGTGCATTAAGACTTGGGGCTGGCAGTGGAGGCCTGGCCAGAACCCTGGGCTGGGGTTGAAGGGCTGATCCTGGACGGGAACAGGGCCAGCAGGCTGCAGTAACAGCACGGAGTGGTCTTCCACAGACGCGGCTTTTCTGGGGAGCTGTGTCACCTGATATCCACCGTGTGTGCCTGCTGCTTGTCATGGGGTGCCATCAGGGGATCAGGACAGTGGGGGCTTTTCTGGGGGCCCAAGATGGGCTCAGAATCAGAAATGTACATCGGCCACCTCAGGAGAAAAAGAAAGCACAAAGTAAAAGACAAAGGGGAAGGGGTGTGTGGTAGGCCATGCTGTCACGGGCTGAGCTCCCGGTGGCCTTGGTATCTGACCTCAACCTTGCGCTGTGCAGCTCATGGGAACATCTAATGGAGTCTTTCACAATTGTGCCAAAGTGGGGCCTGTCCAATGTCTGAGCAGCAAGGAGTCCTCACAGAGCCATCGCTGGAACCTTACTGCCGGGACACTTCCTCCAGTGCCTCGGTGTGGCCACCCCAGGTGGCTGGGGGTGTCTGTCTTGCCTTTGGAGCTCCTTTTGCTAGTGGAGACTCTGTTCTCTGATCTCAGGTGGGACCTCCTATTTTGATGACAGCACGTTCTTAAATCAAAACAGGGGAACTAGTGTATACATACAACTCTGAGTTGGCTTCATGTCGATGTCAGACATGTGAGCGTGTTAGGCTGTTCTTGTGTTGGTATAAGAGAATACCTGAGGCTGGTCAGGCGTGGTGGCTCATGCCTATAATCCCAGCACTTTGGGAGGCTGAGGCGGGTGGATCACAAGTCCAGGAGTTCGAGACCAGCCTGGCCAATGTGGTGAAACCCCATCTCTACTAAATAATACAAAAATTAGCCAGGCGTGGTGGCGTGCGCCTGTAGTCCCAACTACTTGGGACGCGGAGGCAGAGTTGCAGTGAGCCGAGATTGCACCACTGCCCTCCAGCCTGTGTGACAGAGTGAGATTCCATCTCAAAAAAACAAAACAAAGACAAAAAACAAAAACCTGAACCTGAGTAATTTATAGAGAAAAGAGGTTTAATTGGCTCATAGTTCTGCAGGCTAAAGCATGACACCAGCGTCTGCTTGACTTCTGGGAGGTCTCAGGGGGCTTTCACTCCGGGCAGAAGGGGAAGTGGGAGCAGGTGCAGCACATGGCCAGAGCAGGGGCGAGAATGTGAGTGTGGGGAGGTGCCACACACTTTTACACAACCACATCTCACAAGGGTAGCACCTCCCACCAGGCCCCACCTCCAACACTGAGGATATCTCAGCATGCTTTTTGGCAGGGACATCATCCAAACTCAGTCATCAATGAACAACAAACAGCTGCCGGAGAGGTCTGCATGCTGGCCCACCCACGTCAGCAGTCACACTCACCCTGGGGGAGGTCAGGGAGCCACTGTGACCCCCACTATCACCACCCACCAAATAGTGACTCTGGTGTCTACTGGGAGGGGGTCTAATTCTCCCTATCTGAAAAAAAAAAACTGCCTTGGGTCTGACTTGTCCTTGCAGAACTGTCCTTGTTTCAGTCTATCCAAGGCCCTCTTCCTATCAGAGAAGAGCCGGTCACATTATGGCTGGCTCCCACCCTGAGGCCTGGCCGATGGTCCCAGGAGGGGCCGAAGCACCAGAGGCACACGTGTGGGCCGCCTGCTCACCCTCTTTCCCTCTTTCATTGCTTGTGAGGAAACAGATACAAGACAGTTGTCTTCTGTCATAGTATCATCTGCCTCTCCTGCCTGCGGATTACATTCGTGTTCTGTGCTGCTGCACATTGCAGGCAGCAGTAGCTCTCTCCTCAGGGAATTCACTTTGGCAACCAAGCCCCCTGCAGCTCCTCCTTGCCCTGTGCTCCCCTCTTAGGTAGATGCTCTTAAAACGCTGTGCTCCCAGCCTTGGGGCCCTGGAGTCCAGGGTGCTGTTCCCCTGGCACCTTCCAGCCATGAGAGCCTTCACTGACAGTATAATTTTCTCGTTTGAAATCTGCATTGGCCCAGCCTTTAACAATTTGTTTTTTTTTTTTTTTGAGACAGAGTTCTCACTCTGTTGCCCAGGCTGGAGTTCAGTGGTGCCATCTTGGCTCACTGCAACCTCTGTCTCCTGGGTTCAAGCCATTCTCACACCTTAGCCTCCGAGTAGCTGGGACTACAGGCATGCACCACCATGCCTGGCCAGATTTATGGATTTTTGTTTCCAATCTAGCAGTGACAGTGGTTTTCTAAAACTGTGGGAGTCATTGCTGCTTTCACTCCTGCACTTACTCTCTTCAAGCACTTACTGTAGTTTCAACTTCTTTACAATAAATGGTTAAATTAACTAATGCCTGGCCTCCCTGCTGAGTTATCAGTGTTGGGAGGGCAGCCCTGTTTGTTTTGTTCACTGCAATACTCATCGCCTTACAAATTCACGTCTTACGAGCTATTTCCTGCCCGCCCCCCCATTTGTGTGACCTCTTTGGTGGCCTTAATCATCCTATTTTTTTGTTTTTTGAGACGGTTTCACTCTTGTTGCTCAGGCTGGAGTGCAATGGTGCGATGTTGGCTCACTGCAACCTCCGCCTCCCGGGTTCAAGCAATTCTCCTGTCTCAGCCTCCTGAGTAGCTGGGATTACAGGCACCCGCCACAACACCCAACTAATCTTTGCATTTTTAGTAGAGAGGGGGTTTCACCATGTTGGTCAAGCTAGTCTTGAACTCTTGACCTCAGGTGGTCCACCCGCCTTGGCCTCCCAAAGTGCTGGGATTACAGGTGTGAACCACTGCCCCTGGGCCTTCCTCTACTTTTAAACTAGTAAGATGACTGTACTCCATTCCCTAGCAAGGCCATCCTGCTGCAGACCTGACAATGATGCCCATGCTGCAGCTCTCTGTCCTACCTTGGTCCACTGTGGAGGTGTTAACAGTCATCCATGGCCTTGTTCTGTTTCCTCAACTGCTCAGTATTTTATGACATTTGCTCTCCTCTCTCAGTTCCCATCACCCTTTTCTGGCTCCTCTATGGCGGGCATATTATGCTATCTGTGGGAGGCAGACAGGTTCCCACCCTTGCTTATTCAGAGCAGGGAAAGTTCTACTGATTTCATTTCATGAAAGGATACTGGTGATAAAAGTATTTGAAAACCTCTGCTTTGTGGAACGTGTAAGTGCAGCAGACTTTCCAAAGCAATTTAGAAAACAAATTGTCGGCCGGGTGCGGTGGCTCACACCTGTTTTGGAGGCCAAGGCGGGTGGATCCCCTGAGGTTGGGAGTTCAAGACCAGCCTGACCAACATGGTGAAATCCTGTCTTGGGAAGAAAAAAAAAAAAAAAAAAACAAATTGTCGCCTAGGCTGGAGTGCAGTGGCACAACCATGGTTCACTGTAGCCTCAACCTCCCAGGTTCAAGCAATCCTCTAGTCTCAGTCTCCTGAGTAGTTGGGACCACAGGCTCCTGCACCTGTGGAGGTGCAGGCTCCTGCCACCACGCCTGGCTAATTTTTTTTTTTTTGAGATGGAGTCTCGCTCTGTCATCCAGGCTGGAGTGCAATGGCACGATCTCGGCTCACTGCAACCTCTGCCTTGCGGGTTCAAGTGATTCTCCTGCCTCAATCTCCTGAGTAGCTGGAATTACAGGTGCCTGACACCACCCCAGGATAATTTTTGTATTTTTAGTAGAGACGGGGTTTCACCATGTTGGCCAGGCTGATCGTGAACTCCTGACCTCGTGACCCGCCCACCTCTGCCTCCCAAAGTGCTGGGATTACAGGTGTGAGCAACTGCGTCTGGCCAAAGCAATTCTTGAAAAGCAACTAAGGCTGGCTTCCAAATGCTCAGCCCTATCGTGGGTCTCACCCTGTGGCATTAGTGCTTTCCTCCTCCTTGTGTAGTTGGTTCCACCTCAGAAAACCTACATTTCCTAGCCTGCAAAGTTCAGCATCCATACCTATGGAATGGGGACGATTTAGTATTTTAAAGGAAATGTTAAGAGCATTCTCTGGGATTAGAGTGGGCAGCCTGAAGGAATGGTGACACGGCCACTGGGTCACTGACTCTCAAAACTGGTCTGAGAGCTGGCCTGAGGCCCCTCTGCACATGGCCTGCTAGCTCGTGGGCCCACACTGCTGGCTGGTGGCGCATCTTCCTCCAGTGCCTTGTTCCAGGCTTGAAAGCTTTGCCCTAGTGTCCAAGGTCACTGCACACCCCTGCCTCCCTTTCTTCACACATTTAGCTTCCCTTATCCAGTGTCCTACCACAGAGGAGCCTCCCCTGCTTCACTCATCACTTTCACAGCTGACAACTGGCTTCTGTTACTGTCTGATCTTACTAAACAAAAGGGGCACTGGCTCCTCTGCTCCTTCTGGCCAAGAAATTCTAGAGGATTCCTCCCCAACTCCTCCCTAATCAGGGACTTCTTTTGACATGTCTTTCTCAAGCCTGTGTCTGGAGCACGGTGTTCTGCAACGTGCTGCAACTGCTGGGATTCCTCTGCTTGGGACCCAGCTCAGCACATCACAGGTTCCAGAGCATGGATAGGGTGTCATGTTTCCAGTCAACTCCAGAGAGGGTATCTGTAGGCCCAATGTGTGGATGTGGAACATTATTATATGAAAAACTCCCTTAAACTTTGGTAAGAAATTAGGGCACAGGATGGAAGAAAGTAAAAGGAAATATTTTTTCTAGGCATTGGTGATTAAAGATGCCTTTCCTTTCAAAGTAGGCAGGCTGCTGTTTTCTGTGTGTGCGCATAGTACTAGGGTAGCCCTCAGAGTACAGGGGAGTGAAAATGGCCCAGAGGGTCCTTCTGATATCCTCAAATAAAGACAACTTTGCGTTCAAATGGAAAACTGCTACTGTCACATTCTTGCTATAATCATTCCAGCTTTTACACATACACATTTGTGGATCCCCACAGAAATGTCATCACAAAGCTACTGGACATCGGTCTTCTTGGCCTGCATAGGGCTGAAAGGTGTTTTCTCTTCCCTCAGGGACCAGCAGGTCCAGGCATTTCCTGAAAGTGGGGACTGGCCCTGCTGCAGCCCCTGCTCCTGGCCTCTGGTGCTACGACATTATTTGGCAGGAACTCAGTGTCTGCTGAATGGATCTGGAGCAGATAAGAAAGCCAGTGTGAAGTCACAAGGAAAGCCTCAGGATCTACATCTTCCGTTGGGTATTTCGTGACTGAAACTGGACGGGGTCTCTTCCTTCCCTCCCGCCACAACTGTACACAATGTCACCATCGACAAGGGTGACACAGCTGGCCTCACAGCTTCCCGGGCAGTCCTAGACAACTTTCTGCTCTCCACAGACACTGTCTACGCTTGTGATGCTGAGGCACTCCACTTGCACTGTCTGGACATGGCGGGGTCTGCCAACCACTGCCCACACCACATATTCAGCTGCAGCAGGTGACCAGCCATGTGGTCTCTGCCTGGCTGTCATGGCCCCTCCACCGGCCCTGTGGTTGTAACCCAAATGGTCTCCCCACTGCACCTCTTCCCCTTGGTCTTCTACTTAACCCAGCCTAACTAACATGACATGCAGGCTGAGGGTGTCCTAGTGTCACCGCAGGCCCTTCCAGTGGCAGGCGGTCCCATTACAGCTTTCACGATGCCTCTGCCTCACCCTCAGCAAAGATCTTGTCTCCCACCCTCACCTGCAAAAGACATGCCACAAGGCATGACCCCCCCTCCTCCATTCTCTTCTCTCCACCTGAAAATGACATCATCTTCAGCTGTTCTTGGCACCAGACTCAAGAGAACAAGCCCCGTATCCATCGCAGCCCCATGAGGCCCAGTGCCCCCATCACCTCCACTGACTCTCTGCTTCACTGCTCCTTCCTCCTAGAGTCAGGGATGCTAAGCCTGCCCCTAGGAAAACCTGTCCCTGCACTGCTCCTCTTTGGCACTCCCCAACCCTGTCCCCTTGGCTCGAGGGGTCTGCACTTGCCTCCACAGCCTAGGGGTGTTTCCTGTTCCCCTCAGACGGTCCAGGCTAGCTCTGAACGTGTTAGTTTTGAGTAGATACAGCAAACCAGCCAGCCTAGATGCTAGTCTGAGCTGCCATATGGAACCGCTGAGCTACTGCTGAGAAGAAGAACCCATCACAAAGCAGAGAAAATGTAACCAGGCTCCTGTGCTGATGAAGGAAGATGATTATTCTGATTGCTTTCTACAGAATTGGACAAGAAAGAGTGTTAAATCTCTCAGGGAGAGGGTCAGTAGAATACTCCCATGGTGCTTCACATACTCCATTCCAAACTCCCAGTTTAGGTGCCATCAGCTCATTTCCCTGAAGGTTTCTGGCAGGAGAGGGTTTCTTCTCTGATTAACAGAGGGTTTCCTCTCAGATTAGCAGTTACTTCCATTCGCAGGCATTTCAGTGACACCTTACAACAAAACTTAATGAAATAAAGCAGCACTGAAAAAGACTTGCTATTTACTGCGTACTTGCTTTCAAGTACTATGCTCAACAGTTGAAATGTATTTTTATAATCTTTACCATATATAAGGCAAGTAATATTGCTTCCACTTGAGAGCTGACAGTCTGAAGCAGAGAGAGAAAGCAGAGACACAGAATGACCCGCCCATAGCCAGCTGCAGTTATAAGCAGGGGGTAGTTCTGAACTCAGCTGAATGGGTCCAAGGCCTGTGCTCTTTCCACAACACCACATCCAAAACATTTCCCAATATCTTTGTTTTGTAAATAAGTCACTGCATAATGCCCAGTATTGATAAGAACCAAATGTCCAAGAATCCCCATCTTTATGACTTCTTGCTCTGAAACAAAGGGCTGCCCAGGACATCTGCCCAGCAGTGGGACTGCAGTTGTTCAGGAGGATGAGGAGATAGGCATGGGCATCGCCTACCTCCCACCACAGGCAAAGGTCTGAAGAATCACCTGGAGAACCCTAAGAGCACTGACATCCCCACTTAACTCGAGGAGCAGCTCACAGCCCTATCAAGTTACCACTCGCAGAGCAAACCAGGAAGACAACCGGGAAAAGTAATGAAGGACTAGACAATCTCACGCTTTTACAGATGAAACTGCAATTAAACTATGCATGCACGGTGCTTTGTTATTTTGGTAATACAGGGACACAATTTAATGATTCTAAGGATTTTTTTGTAGTTTTTTTTTTTTTTACAAGTCAGGTGCCATAAACATTCAAATAATCCATCTTTTAAAAAGTACGTTTACAACATCAAAAGAATTAAGATGAAATATAAACCTTTCTACTTACAATTTTTATACAGATTAACCAAATCACAAATACCACAAATAAATGTTAATGTTAAATTGTAACAATATAATGAATAAACATTCAGAATCTTAATAAAATCTTCCTTTAACATTTTTAAACTTACCATTATACTAAATAATCTATGCAGAATTTTGGGGTACAATACCAAGAAGGCACCAACAGTACAAAGCAGATACAAAGCAGTTTCAGAACTTTCTTGAGTGCTCTACACGGATAAACAGCACAAGAAAAGGCAACAAGCTTTAGGTAAACCTGGTGCAACCCTGGAGGACTTGCTCTGGATTTCCATTTGTTTCTGACCCATCGTGTCAAGGTGGATGACATAAGAGAAACCACATATTCACTGTTATAGCTTCTCATCTGAACTATAGGAGTATCATGTTTCAAACACCAGCAAAACAATTTTAAAGCACATATGCTTTAAAAATGTGTAAGCAAAAGGATTGCTCAGATTTTCAAAACCATTACATTTACAAAAATATTTCCCTTAAACTTGGGATTGCTCCAAAACGTTGATTTACAAATATAAAAGTATTATGGAAGGACCCAAAGCATGTGTGCATATGTATGTGTATATTAACATACTGTTACCATACTATATAAAAGTTACCAATTTAAAAACCATATTAACATATAAGCAAATAAAGAGAAAACAGTCTCCTCTGAATGGTTGGAATATTATGTGGCATGTGGTATGGGTAGTTTACCTTTGCGATTCCTTAAGAGACAACCACTGGTGAGCCACATGTAGCTTCTCAAAGCTACCAGTTACCTCTACACCCACTGCCTATGCCCAAGAGCAGAAGGAATGAGTGTGCACACACACCACACACTGTGCACTATACACAGAATACAGTCTTCTTCTACCCAGATGCCACAAAGTCTGCGTATCTCTGCCAGCTTTGAGGACCTGTGTCAGGACAGAGTCCTCATGATGAGTTCTTTCAGATCCATCCCACTGGCTTGTTCAATATTTCTTTAAACTAAATGAAAGAACTGGAATGTTTCAACAGGAATTTTTTGCTTACATTTTAGACACCAAAAAAGCCATTAGTCTGAAAGCTTATTTGAACATACTAATAATGGGGGTGCTGTTCAGCGTCACTAATATGAATTAAGATGACCTAATCTGTACATTTTTACAAATGTAAGAAGAGCCAAAATGATACGTCTACTACACATGATAGCTAGCGCTTTTCATAGGTACCTTGGTTAGGACCATTCTCTGCCCTGTTACATTATGCTTGGCATGATTAATAAAAAGCACACAACTTATGGCTACAATGATTCTAGAATGAAGTAGTGGTTTCATGCCAATCTGACACCACAGTACCAGGAAGGGGAATGGGAAGGAGCTCACAGTCTCCAGATGTTAGTAGCCAAGACTATGGTTTTCTATTTAGAAGTGGATAGCAAATTAACCTCATAATACTAACTTTCCATTTAAAAAGTATAAAGAAGCAAGAGTAATAAAACTGTCAATGCTTTTTTAAAAATGAAAACTGACTTATTATCAGGTAACAGTCAAATCTCTGTGTCCTGTCAATGCTGTGTGAACTGTCTGATGGCAGCTCTGAGCACGCAAGTGAAAAGCGTGTATTTCAGGGCAAGAATAGAGATGTCAGTCTGTTTTCTGAGGATGAGCCAGCTATCTTTCTTCGGCCACAGGAGTGGCGAGTGTGAGCACCCTGGCTGGGTGGTGAGGATCACATACTGCCGGGTGGCTCTGCCCAATACTTGGCTGTACCCAGCACTGGCTCTGGGGCACATGGGCACGCCCTCTTTAGAGAGAACCAGGAGATCCAACCTGAGATGTTGGGGCTTCTTCATTAAGGTATGACAGAATATTTGAGACCTAAGACTTTGAATAAACAAACATTTCAAAATTGATTCTCTGCTGAGCAGAGGTAAAAAGGACCCTACAGAAACACCTTTCTAAATCATCTTATGTAAATCCAAGTGCTGGGCCAGTGCCTGGGTGGCAAAGCGAGGCCTGTGAGCATTTCTGCATTCAGCATGACCTGAACCAGACACGCTGATCCAGAGGAAAGCAACACTGAATCTTAACATGAATGTGAAGATAGAAGATGTACATTTATTTTTATGAATTACAAATGCATTTCTATTCATATTAGCAGGCAGTCTTTATATAACCCATTCTCCATTGCTGTCAAAAATCAAACAAGAAAAAAGGACAGCTGAGAAATGAAAAGCTAAAAATAGAATTATTTTTCCTAAATGATCTGCTAGATAGCATTTTCCGTGGAACACAACTGAGAGGTAACAATAGAGTTTTCATTTCAATCGTAGGCATGTGGCACTTGGACAGTCATCTCTGCACAGAAAGCTGTAACAGTCATGCGAGGGTACAGTAATTATTGAACAAGGCAAATTTCTCACCACAGAGAGCAGTGGGGGAGTCAAGAGGAGGCACCGCACTGGGACAGAACACCGAGTCAACTCCACAGTACACAGTGGCAGGAACAAATACTTAAAGAGATCAGTAAAATATGGATAGAGCTCGAAACATGACTTAGTGCTAGCTTTTTCTGATGGTCTGACTCAGCAGTATCAGAAATATTTGAGTACTTGACGACAGAACAGTGCTTCATGTCATGAGCTCGTGGAGGCTTTATTACAAATTGTTATATTGTAGGTTGAAAAATGAACTTGAGATGCTGACATGCTGTAGAAGGAAAAAGAATTGTACACTTTCTTATTTAAAGACGCAGTGTTCCTCTCTGCTAAATCCTCAGGCATGAATGTGGTTACTGAAACACACACGTGAAGTAGCTCAAGGGCGTATGTGCACCAGAGTGTGGAGTTCCACCCTGGGACATCCCCAGAAACCACCCACAGCTCGGCACTGCAACCTTTGTACTTCTCTCATCAAATGCCAAGTGAAGCTGCCATTTTAAATCTTTTTGTAAGTCTTACAAACATTAAGTACTGCACATAATGCTTCTTGGCAAGTGTTACACCTCTACATGGTACAAGTGACCACAGTAAGTCTACGGAGTGACACTGTCAGTTGCAGTACTTACCTTTTATTTAGAAAAATGACTGCATTTTTAAAAAGCTGGGCAAATAGCACATACCTTAAATATGTTAGTGACTACCATGATATGAGAAAAGATGTGGACAAGTGTTCCCCAAGGATTCCCGAGATGGAAACACTTGCTGCAGGCTGCAACGTCAGCCAAGGTATTTCCACAAGCTCCTGCTCTGGGGAAACAGTTATGGTCAAAAGGTGAAGTGCAAATAAGGGGCTGTCACTGACTTAAAGTGCCCTAGGTAGTAGCCTTCCCTATCATAAAGTGAGATGCCAGTGACTAGAGCCAATTGGGGAAGAATCTCTCTGGTGCGGCTGCATGGTCAGCAGGGCATCATATAGAAAAGGATTCAGGAGCGGGAGGAACCACTGCATCTTTCAAACCAGAAAGCGATTAGTGACTAAAGCAACAGCAAGCAGTAGGTGCACGGAAGTACATACTGCCGCAGGTCACCAATGGGTGACGAACACAGGGCTGCCAAGAGGAATTCTCTGGACTGAAGGAATTCTTTGAAAGCATAAAAGCCACAGCTACCAGAAACTGCCCCTCCAAACGGCTCAAAGGAGTCAAAGTGGGTAAGCCGAGACGGGCTGGAGACAGGACCAGGGGTTAAGAACTGGGAAGAAGAACACCGATGTCTGAGCATGTCCAGTCCTCTGAGCCCTTGTCCTATAGAAACACAAAAGACCACTGAGTTAAGAGTCAACACTGAGTTAAGTTGTGAAAACACATCGTCATCAGCTATCACAAAACACAAAAGTGACAAGAATGAACTACATTAAAACAGCAGCAGTAGCATTATGAAAATAGAAAAGGAGGCTGAGCATGGTGGCTCACGCCTGTAATCCCAGCACTTTGAGAGGCCAAGGCGGGTGGATCAAGAGGTCAAGAGATCAAGACCATCCTGGCCAACACGGTGAAACCCTGTCTCTACTAAAAATACAAAAATTAGCTGGGTGTGGTGGTGCGTGCCTGTGCATGCCTGTAATCTCAACTACTTGGGAGGCGGAGGAAGGAGAATTGCTTGACTTGGTAGGCGAGGTTGCAGTGAGCTGAGATTGTGTCACTGCTCTCCAGCCTCGAGACAGAGCAGGACTCTGTCTCAAAAAA